>JAADJF010000256.1:0-45879 GCA_012932015.1 Fusarium acutatum | reverse complement strand
CATAGACCTACTTAGACCTTTTAACTTATCTGTTTATGACCTCCCAATTTGACCTTGTTGACCGTATCCCCGTGTGACTGACCGGCCCATTCTAGCTCACATTAAATACGCCATACCCTAGAGCACTTATGCTGAGCTCAGCTGACGAATCAAAGCTTTCGGTCCCCTGTATTTATGGGTCGACAGTTAGCATGAACTCCGGAACAGGCGGGGGAAGCAACATTCAATTTCGGAGACTTCTGCAAGCCACTTTCTTCTCAACCGTTAAAGGCATCGATACAGTGGCGCATCACCATGGTGTTCTCATCACTATACGCGGCCCTGGAGCCGTATGTCGACATTCCATTCAATGCATCCCTCAGCGGGATCCTCTTCCTCGCTTATCGCTGCCTCATCTCCAAACCAGGCCTTCTCCTCATCATCGTCTACACCACCAGCGCCATCATCATCCTCTTCGATCGAACCTCCACCAAAGGAGAAATGGCCAAAACAATGGCCACGATGCCCCTCGGCCTCGGCTCTGTCCTTCTGTTCATCGTCGCCAGCAGATCGACCAAAGCGGAATGGCTCCACGCTTTCACCATTTACGTCAATTTTGCAGTCTATGGCAATATTCTCATGATGGTCGCGACGCCTTCTGGAGGGACTTTCCGGGGTATTAGCTGCAAAGTCGCTTGCATCTCTCTCTCTGCTTGGATTATTCTGCAAGGGTATGAAGTGCAGTGGAAGACTATCATGCTACATGATAACCTCTTTGTTTTCACTGCTTCTTCCAAGAGCTGGATCTTTGCGCATGCAGTTTACAGATTCATTCTACTCACGCTGCCATGCTTTGGATCTGGAAGACGCCACCGGCTCATGGAGGCATATTCTCTTGGTCTGACGTATTTATTGTCATGGAGTACGGGACTGCCTTTTGAGTACTGCTTCGGCATGGCGGATACGGTCGTGGCGCCGGCAGTCACGGCGTGGTCTTCCATTTCTAAGACTTTTAATCTCATTCCACGTGATGCAGGCAAAGGTCAGTCATCTGCGAGCGGCATCTCGGATACTGGTGATTTATATTTGGGGATCACTGCTCTGACTGTCGCTGCTTATGCTTGCTTCAATATTGTGTCCCTGATTCGTTCAGCATCTTGATGGATGCTGCGGTCTGATGATAGTCTTACTGGGTACCTTGCGTATGCTGGTAATCTTTATTACACGTGGCTGTTATAGTTCTCTGTGTTTATCCCACAGTAAAGGCAGGGTTGAGTAATTAATGATCTAAAGGAGTTTTGCAAATATTTATATAAATTATAAAATACTATTAGCGAAAGTAGTATGAAACCTGACTATCAAAATCATCTTCAGTAAACACACTATTGTTTAGCTCTAGTTGATTTTCTGAGAATAGCTCTACTAGAGTATTCGTTGCCTCAGCTTCTAATCTCAGACACCTTTCAATGTCCCCTCTCATGCATCTCAAGACACGAGATAGCTGAAACTTTGTGCGAGCTATCTCAGCCTTCGGATATGCTGGGGACTTGGTATACATCTCTAGACATATAGAGAGGAGCTTTCTGTATTCTGTTTTAGCTTTATCTAGGGAAGCGTTGTGAAATGTAACTTACTCTGCTTGATTAAGTTCCCCCATACGTAAGCAAAGCCAGCCTAGGCGATAACAGCAAGCCAGCGTCTTCATGTGACTCTCTCCCATAGTGTCCTTATGGCGGTCTAGACTTTCAGAAATGAGCACCATTGCGGTCTTGAGATCATTCTGATCAGCACGAACAATCCCCAAAGCCAACATTGCCCAGGCCGTACTACAGGTTTTAGTCATTAGTTACCTCTCGATCTGTGCACAGGAGAGAGCATGTGTAGAAGCTTACAGTGAAAATTTCTTCCTAACCTCAGCCTCTCGCTTTGTCCAAAGGGCTAGGCATTGCTCAAAACACCACGCTGCTTTTTTCAACTTCCCAGTCACCCACCAACATCTACCGATATTAAGATAGTTCAGGGCAAGCCCGTGTATCTGCTCCGACCTATACTGATCTGATCCAAGTCTGATCTTTAGTGCTTTAGTGTGCATATCGATCGCTCTGCTTGGGTCCTCCAGGGCCAGCACAACACCGACGTTCATGAAACCGTTTGCTCGGTTTGGATGATATTCAAGCATTGTACCAGACTGAACAGCCTTTTCGCGTATATTCATTGCCTCAGTCGCAAGTTCGACAAGACTGACATCCTGAGTAGTCTCGTTATGGTAGTATAGCTGTACGGTATATATGTCGGCCAGGAATGTTTCAGGGATCCCGCTATGCGTGTTTCTTAGCTCGAAGTAGTCGTCTAATATTCCTGAAATGAGCTCTTTGCCAATATCCCATCTACCGCGTTCACAAAGATACCTACAGCTGATGTTAGTATCCTTTGCCAAGGAAAAATAAACGTGACTGACCAGGAACAAGAATAAATGAGTTCGATGAAGTCAAAAGAAGGCACGAGCCTTTTGCGCTGGTCTCGGTATTGATGGTAAAGAGACAAGACGTGGGGCTGGTATATTTCGCAGTCTGCCCACTCCTCAACCATGTGATCGCGAGACATCTTATGAAGAGGAAATGAAGTCCTCAAGAGGCAGACTGATCTATCGAATGCTTCTTGTATACCTTTGTCTAGCCGTAGAGCGGCATCGCGCACTAGCCGGTGCAAGCTGATACAACGAGACTGTGAGCTATCACCAGTATTAAGCTGTATGAAGGATGGGCGACTAAGGGATGAAAGGATTCTTTGCCGCTTGAGACTACTTGAGAGACAATGCACCTTCCCATCTGGTGACAACAGTAGGCTTTCCGGGATAGCATCAGGGTCGAAAAAGGCAACTGTAGTGAGGATTTCTCTAGCTTGAGCGTCAAGCAGCTTTGTCTTAGCAATATGAGATTCGATCGCCTGGGCTAAGCTTTCAGTGTACCAGAGGCCACCAGCTGTTAGATTCTGAAGCTCATAGCCACCGATTTCAGACTCTAACTGATCATAGAACTGGGCGAGGGTCAGGGTAGATGATTCAACAAAGGAGATCATTTGATCCATGTACAAGGGGTAAAACGCAAACCTCTTGGCCAGGCCGGCAGCGGATTCTTGATCAATATTGCCCTCTATATTCCCATCAAGTCGTCTTTTGACATATTCGGCTCCTTCTTCGGGCAAAAGCTCCTTTAGTTTGAATTTGTAGCTTTTTTGGGTGATACATGTAATGTCGGGGATTGGATCTCTGCTTGTGATGAGAACAGAACCATGTTGCAAGTTACTCCAGAAGGGATTGAGGATCTGTATATCCTCGACGTTATCAAGTATTAGTAGCCATGCGTTGCCTTTATATGTAAGTAAAATTCAGGTTGAATAGTAAGATGGCATACCTAATTCGGTAGCTTTAATCCATGACATAGCGACATCAACTGTCTTCTGCTTCTCCTCAATGACTGCATCCCTCGTCAACCCAAGAGATCGAGCCATATCCACGAGGCCTTGGTTAAACTTCTCATCGCTATCAGATGATATCCAAAAGACATGTGTGAAGCTGCTTCTGAACCTGTAACCAAATTCTATAGCAAGGTTCGTTTTACCAATTCCGGGGAGTCCATCTACAACAAAGACCTTGACCGACTGGGCCGGTTCATCTGGTTGGTTGTTGCTTTCTGGCACTAATGAAGCATGAATTTCAGATAAAACTGATTCTCGGCCAACAAACCACCTGTTTCTTGGATAAGGTATGTAAAAGAGGTTGCTAGACACCTGGAACATGGAGCTCCGCTGGTTGTTGAAGGCACTGATGGTATTATCGATCGCCTTCAAACTCTTTTCGAGACCTCTAATATCTCCGTGAGCATCATTAATTGAATCTATGATCGTCTTTACATCTCCGGCGGTTGATGTGCAGGTGGTGCTCAGCATTGATAGTTGGGTTGCGGAATTTGAAACAATCCCTTTCAGGTGCTTCACGGAGGAATCTGCCCGGTTCACCGCCAACTCGATGGCAGTGCCTTTGTCTATTTGCTCTTGCGATAAAGCCCCGAACTTTACGATCGTTTCAGCATGGAAGTCTTGCTGTTGTCGGGATCCCTTAGCTACATCCTCTTTCACAGACAACATAGCGAACCTGACATGTTGATATTAGTCAATAGCTTATCTTGTTGGTTTATAGATACCCACGTTTGGAAAGCATTCAGAAGAACTGATATGCAGTTCATTGACTGTAGGAAGTTTTGGAGCTTCCGATGCAATTCCTCATCAACCTTATCGGGCTTCACGAGTAATTTCACCCAGGTTTTGATATGATGACGCGACTGGGATTGCCTTTCATATAGATAAGAGCTGAGTGCTTTGGTGTTTTCCAAATGGGCTGCCAATCCATTCTTTGGGATATTCAGATTTCGTAGGTTGTCATCATCTAGTTTGGCGATCAATTCTCTCAAGTCGTATAGTCTACTGAGAAGCCCGATTGAGCTCTCCAAGGTATGTGCAATGTGTTGATGTTTCTCTGACCGATCAGATAAAGATTTTGCAATTTGTAGAGCATTTGAGCTGATCTGAATGATGGTCTTCAGTGCCTCGATAAAGGCGAGCCCGGCGGCGGTTAAGGACACTGGATCCATGTGGCGTAGACAGTAGAAGTGCTGTAGAGGCTCTAGAAAACTGGTGAAGCAAGTAAAACTAATTTGGCAGAATTTCTCGACAGTGGACCACGTAGCTAGTCTGCCATTTGGGCAGAAGGAAAGAAAAGCATGCAATATCTCATACAACCCAAGCCAGCCCGACAGCTCCAACCATGGTTGCCTCTTCGAATCCCGAATTGGCTCTGGGCCATTGATCATGCTAATGGTGGGAAGAGATGTAGGGGTTTACCGGACCAATGTCTTGTTTCAGGCCTCTCCGCGCATCAAAGAGGTGTCGTGGTCGTCATTGTATTGTGGATACGCTGACAACTCGGTAGCATGACTCGGAACTCATTGGATAATCGCGATACTCGCTTTTCAGCTTCGTGTCGTAGCACGTTTGGGTTATTCACGCATTGCTGACATGTGGTCTCTTGTATGTCTATGTACATCGAGGGCTTATTGCCCCCGGAGCCTGATCTGCCATTTCAACCGACCCTTACCCACCCTGCTACGATATATATTGCTCCTTCTTTCCCACCTTGCAACACCTATCTCTTTTGTCCCCTTCATCCCAAGGCCATCGAGGCTTGCCTCCAACCTTTTCCCATAAGCTTGCTCTGTTCTACCCACTTATCCGCTCACCTACTCCCTGCACCCATGGGTAGCCCTTATCAGCTTGATGTCGACATTGATGACCATGCCTTGGTGTGGGACACCCTCGGCGAAGCAGAGCAAGGGGCTTCCTATAGGCCCTGGCGAAAATTCTGGCCTCCCGCTGACACCGACAGCCTGACTAAAGAAGAGAAGAAAGCGAAGCCATGGCTGACATGGAAAAGAGACGCAAACCAACCAAACGAAAAGCCATGGTACCAATGGTGCAATGTTTTTGAGGGCGAGGCAGATATCCCGTGCCAACAGTCACTGAGCGGCGACTGTATGTACTGCAATGGCCAAGGCTGTGTAAGTCCTTTCTCCGTGGAGAGGTGATGGTGTGTCTGGCCAGTGCACTAACATTAACTTTGGATAGCGTATCTGCACCACGGTTGCAGAGGGGGGTTGAAACGCCTGAGGCGCTTAACTATGACGTAGACTGGAACCAGTCTTTCTGTTGTCAAAGTTATTCATAGCAGATTTCTCATTGTGAAATTATTCAATGATGCCCATAAATGATAATATACCGCCTGAAGGTCTAAATAAGCTTGGTCCGCTGCAGGAGTCCACAAAGGAGTAATATCCCCACGATGAGATGTGTTAGCTTGGTTATGAAGCCATCAAGCTGTAATTGAGCCTCAAGCTACATGGAGCGACTTGGCTATATAGCAGTTATGACATGTTACTAAGTAGGTGTATCTTTATATAAGTAGAAAAGTCGATGACAGGTCCCATTTTCTTGTTACCTGCAATTATAGCTAACCTTAGAAAAGCATTTAGGGGCTGCACTTTGGCATCACCATCCCATTCTTCGTTCGATTCACATTTACCCGGTTACTGGCCTTACCCAAATGAGGCCCCCCAGTATTGACCAGTCATGGGCCTAGGACGACTGGAATTGAATGATGTATTGACAATTCCTTCACACCCTCTTGGAAGCGCCTCACCAGAAGAGGGGACACCTACCGTATATATTCTCATGGAATTCATCACGGCTAACTTGGCCGTGGGTTAGGTGACTTAACTGACTGATCAGGAAGAGGCCAATAAGCTAAATTAGCTAAAAGATATCCCTAAAAGCATTTTTACGCCTCTATGAAGATCAGACCCAAATAAGGGACAGCTTCTTGCTGTAGTGGTGTGAGGCTTGCAGTGGACTGGCCGTCGCTGACGCTAGCCGTGATGAATTTGATGAGAATTTCCGGTACTTTACGAATCAATTGCACACATGCACAGTATAGGCGGTGCTCATCGCGTAAAACAGGGCGAAACAAGCTCCACAACATAGATAAACAAAAGCTCAGCCGCTGGTTGGCAAGAGCCCAACCCTTTAAACAATCTCGATCTTGATCTCATTCATTTTCTACTTATTCTTACATATAAAATGTTAAGTAGCGCAAAGTCTTCCCAGAATGCGTATCTGCCATCTAGTCATAGAAAACAAAGGTTCTTACCTCGACGCTTTCCCTTTTTTGAAAGTTGTCACCAACCTCACCGTAGGGAAATGAGACATGAGGTGCAACTGCAATTGGTCAGCATGAACTGTAGACTCGTTCTATTTGATCTCCTCCTACATTGGGCAATCTCGGGATTAGCGTTTGTCTCGGAGTCAAAGCATTTAATCATCCATGCCTCGTCGGACTCTTGACCATCAATGAAATAGAAGCGATGTCCCGAGTTGGGCCAGAGATTGTATGTTTCGCCGAGGTAATCAGGGAAGATAATGTCCGTGGGCACACGATCCCCGTCCCTAACCGTTCTGTAGTCACACAAGGCCAGTGGAGAGTCGTAGACGGGACCGTGTAAGGGTTTCCACACACTTGGCTATAGCTCAGCCTGGGAATCGGAAGGTTGAGTCTGTGTGTGCATGTGCAAGGGGTATTCCTTACTTGATAATCTGAAAACGCTTTTTCGCGTACTTTAGAGCATATTCGGGGTGGAAATGCTTGAGACGTCTGAACGCTGCGTTTGTTGTCTGGTCTGCTCCCCAGGAGTCGACTCCATTAGCACCATCCACATTGTCTAATAAGAAAGTGAATTTAGTGTTAGCAGTCATTTGACATACCGCCGTGGACTGCTGCAAATGGTTGCGCTTTACCCGGGGCACCTCTGGACCCGGCTGGCAAAGTAGGGTCGTTACGGCGAACCTGATGCATGCCCATGTGTCAGTCAAGTACGAGAGCTCAAGAGTAAGAGTCGAACAGCGAACTAGCTATTGGGGTAGCAAACCTGAAAATCAAATGGTAGAACATCGATACTGCCGGGCAACCGCAGCAGCAAATCCTTCACTTCAGGGTAGAAGCGAGTTGTTATTGTTTCGGTGACAGCAAAATCGTCGTACGAGAGGCCGGTCAACATCTTGGTGATTTGGAAACCCTGCTTGTCCAGGCCAAAACTACCCTCGTGGCCTCGGATGTTGGTGATTGCAACTGTCTTGCGGGTATAGCAGACGTTGGTTTGTCTCACCTCTGGAACCCACGAGTCGCTGACGGGAATGTTGAAGAAATATGGCTTTTCTTTCTCGTACTGAGGGTCCCTGTTCATGTAAAAAATGCTTGCAATGTACATCTGCGGCTTGAATCTATCTAGCTCCCACTCTTGACTGAAATCAGTAAACAAATCCAAATGCAAGCTTCCCCTAATGAGCCGGTCGTTCTGAATCGAACAACCGCCGCGGTCAGACTGGGTTGTTCTCTCTGGACCCATTATCAGCGAATGCTGGGTTTGTAAGTTATGAAGCTTTCATTGTGACCATCTACTGTAGATATTATGGGAATAAATAGGCAGTCATGACGCAGCCTGGTTGCGGCAAAAGCTGGCATTACTTTCATGCGTGCGAGTTCAATCCACTCGGACAAATGGAGCGATGTGCACTTGTTGGTATGTAGATTGATGGCTGTCTTGAGGCCATCCAAGTTGCCAAGTACTACCTCGTATACTCGGTGTGTGAAGCCCGAGCGGGGTGAAAGCGCGCTGTGTAACCTCAAAACTTGGCTCCCATGTTTTACCTAGAGTAAGTCATGAGACGTGTCGGTGTCGCCTTTCAATTGGTTGGTAGCTAACTTATTCGGTCTGTGGCTGAGAGTGCGGCTATCTTTGTTAGAAATGGCCTGAGATGATGGGGGGCACAAACAGCCTCCCTACCTTAGCGAGCTGCAAGGATCCCAGTGGAGGAGGGGAGGGGTCGGGGCAGAGCAGAGCCTCATTTTTCAGGGTCAACGCGATCCCCGGCGCTAATTTAGCTCCGTTCAGCTGAACTGACTGTCTGTGCAGTCCCCGTCGTCAAATGGTCCAGGATAACCCTGTAACACCTCTGCACTCTTTCCATCATCGACGTTGGCCAGAGAGCATAGCAGAATCTCATCAACACCTGCAGCATGTTGACTTCTTATTTTTTGTCCACTGCTTTACTGAGCATCTGTAATGTCCAAGCGCAAGCCATGCCAAGCAAGTTAGTCTCGACAGTCGTCAGACTTGATGAGATTGCCTATTACATGCACCCGGTACCGGTCACAGTAAGTCTTGCCATGCCATGCCATGTCGCGAGCTTACTCTCCATTTAATCGCGCTGACTTGATCTGTCTAGCCACACAAGACAGCATCACCTATCCTTCAAGGCGATCATACAATCGAGCCATGCACTTTACTTACCATTGGGTCAACATTTCCAGAGCGGGAGCAGCTGCAAGCTACTCTTGAGCGTTTCGCTGACACTGACGATGTCTGGTCCTCCGCGTTCCTCCTATCTGTCGTCCTTCAGATGGTGAAGCCTGGTGTGACACTTAGCGAAACCCATCGAACAGTCCTTCGCGACCTAGGAGTACTGACCCTCCACGTTCTCGATAGCTCAGATGCCGCATTGCTCCAACCAGAAGGTCCTTACTTTCTTGACAAGGGCTGTCTCCACCGCGCCTACCGCTTGTATCCTGATACCGCGGCTGCTTTCATGGTGGCTACGGTCCCTGATGTAGATGGAGATGGGTAAACATCAACACACGCAGCACTTACGAAGCCCAATTCGCTGACATATTTGGGTACCCTTTCCTAGATTCCGATCCCTTGACGCCGCTGCCTATGGAGAGCAATTTCCAGGCGCCCTCACGGTGGCTGTTCCGTCACGTTTATATTCGGTAAAGACTGCTGAAAAGCCCTACGCTGGCACACGACTTGCAATAAAAGATATCATTGACCTGAAAGGTCTCAAGACAGGAGCTTCGTCCCGCGCTTTCACCGAACTGTATCCAGCCAAGGACAAGACCGCAGACGCAGTTCAGCAGCTGGTTGACCTGGGATTTGTCGTTGTGGGAAAGCTCAAGACCACCCAATTTGCAGATTCAGAGTGGCCGACCTGCGACTGGGTTGACTATCATGGGCCCTGGAACCCGAGAGGCGATGGTTACCTGACACCTAGCGGAAGCAGTGCCGGTAGCGCATCCTCCATATCCTCGTATCAGTGGCTTGACTACTCTTTGGGTACTGACAGTAAGTGTTTGTCTATATGTGAGCAAACGCCAAAGCTGATCCATATTGTAGCCCTGGGAAGTATCAGATCGCCATCCGCCGCGCAGGGTATATTTGGAATGCGCCCTTCCCTCGGCGCCATCAGTACCACTGGCGTTGTTCCCTACAGTTCGTTAGTGTCTTCCATCTTTCACCGCCGCCCATGGGCTTTTTGGCTAACCCACACCTTCTTAGAAATTGGGATACGATTGGTGGATTTGCTCGCACTGCTTCGGAATTCCGCGGTCTTGCTCGCGCATTATATGGCACGAACGGTAGTGAGGACAGGGTATACAACGTATGCAACTACTTGTCATGCAACACGATCATGCAATGCCGCTAACATCGCATTCAAAATAGAAACCAACTAAGCTTATCTACCCGACAGATTATTGGCCATCAAGCAACAAGGAAAGTCAGCAAGTCTTTGAAAAGTTCATTACTCGTGTCGAGGATTTTCTCGGATCGAAGCGAGTAGAGATCAACTTGGCAGAGCTTTGGAAAGAAACCCGTCCGGAGGGTACGGATGAGTCAATCGGTAAGCACTTCCATCATGCGTTTGACTGGTCTGCAAATCGAGACCAGTGGACCGGACTTCTTAAGCCCTTCATCGATCAATACACGGACAAGTTTGGCAAAGTCCCGGTTCTTAACCCTCAAGTAAGATTCAAAGTGTAAGTTCTCAGCAGGCTCCTCAAACCATTTTTCTCACTCCACTTATGTAGTTCTTACACTCCTACCATCACCGCCGATCAAAAGGATAAGGGCAAAAAGCTACTTGCCACATACCACGACTGGTTCTACAAGAATGTGATGCCGCCTTCAGAAGACGGTTATTCTGATAGCATCATGATTCTTCCCTGGACAAACGGGGAACCTGACTACAGGGACAAATACAAGGACGGTCCTCAACAGTTTACGGGCCAGGGGTTCTTCTTTTACAACGTCGGGCCTTACGCTCAATGCCCAGAGCTCATCTTCCCAGGTATGTCATGGACTCTACGGAACCTTAGATCCAAGGATCTGGAAGGTGAATAGACGGCTCTGACTCGACCGCAGTGGGCAATACATCATATACTTCCAAGTTCACGGGAAAGGTCGAGCAGCTTCCGGCAGCTGTAGGTCTTATTGCCGCTAAAGGCAGCGATGTGATGCTCGCGGACTTTGTGAGCAGTCTTTTCGAAGGCGATGCGAGCCAACTAGCAGTAAGTTCTCAAAAGACTTTAGAGGATGAACTATGATATCACAAACTGTTATTAATCTTTAGAGTCTCTTGAGGACTTGAGCTACAATATACAAATAATCGTAGCATTTCTATCATGGAGGTTGCTCAGCCTAATATAGTCTAAATAGTTAATCCCTCTTCAAGGATGCCAAACGGCATGGTAATGGTGACAGCTTATTCCAGAAAGGCCCAATGAGCCTATAATTATCATCTTCAGAATTCGTCGCAGTAGCTATAGGCCTACGACGAATAGCGCTAACGTAGGCAAGTTCAGCATCATGACATGGTTGATCGAACGACTCAAAGCAATTGTAAATCATTTCATCATGTCTGATTTATACACCCTGCAGTTATGCCTGCCACTTTAGTATGCATCGATTTGCAGTGAACACGCCGATAGTGGCTAGAATACCACGAGCCATCACCTCAGGCGGTATATCACCCAAATCACACCACTAAATCACTCGTTCAGGTCTGAATCCTGCGACACGATAATGCGACCATTCCAGAACCTCAACAACGGCTGGAGAAGATTCAAGAACGCAGAGCCGCCCAGTAGGCAGAAATATGGAGGGTTATGGGCTTAAGCTCTCTGTTGTTGGGTATGAACGACACTGAAGCTATGGCTGGAGTGATGCTGAGTGCTACACATTCACGTTTGGTCTCGTCCTGTCTGCGCTCGAAACAACAGTTGTGTCGACAACGCTGGACACCCTCGCGATGCATTTTGACGATGCGCGCGACTACTCATGGATAGCCATGGCGTACATGGTCACTTTTAATGGCTTTTCCCCAGTCCCTCATCCGATCCGTGTGCTAATTGTTAACCAGGCTCCCTGCTTCTCCACACAAGTCTCACCGATGCCCTTGGCCGCCTCATCATCTTCTACACCCGTCTCGCCATTGCCGCTCTCTTCCCAGGCATTTGTGGAGCAGCAAAACCCATGACTCAATTGTACATATTAGTTCTGAGTCTAGTCATTCGCAGCAACTGAACTGGAATTGTTTTCCGCGCTTTGCAGGGCATCGGTGCCTCTGGCCTATTCTCACTGACAACATTCCACGTGATGCGGGAAAGGGTCAGTCATCTGCGAGTGGCATCTCGGCCACAGGGGATGTATGCTTGGGAATCGTCGCACTCGCTGTAGCTGCTTATGCCGGCCTTAGCACAGTGTCTCTAGATCATCTTGTATTTTAACCGCTGGGGAAAAAGGGAATTGGAAGACATTGCCTGCTGGAACGGTACCTTGGTGTGAATGAGCATAGCGAATGGCTTCGTAAGGTGCAGCTAAATTACCAACAGTATCCGAGGTCAGAAAGAAATTTAGAGCTGTTATGCAGCGGGATAAAGAGAGATAAACAAGAACCAAACCTAGACGAAATACATAGCAACAAGTTGAGACTAGGCGCACTTCAAGTTTATCCAATCAACTTTACAGTCGTTGTGGTCTTCGTTGTCTATGTTGCCGACGTAGAATACCCTCATCCTGGAGGTAAGACCTCAATCCAATGCCCTAGTCTCCATTACAACTTGCAAGCCTAGCATCTAGGCTTTATCCGAGGGATGCTTTCACCAAAGGACTTCTGGGATAATCTGCTGAAGATCTCTACAGCCCAAACTGCCACCAGCGCGATCGACAACATCCTCAACGTAATAGCAGAACAAGGCTCACATGCTGGTCCAAGCCCAACTCCCTTTATCAAGACCAACTTATTTAAGCTTGCAATGTTCATCTGTGGCTTCAAACCCTTTACGTACAACAGCATGACTCGTATAAATCAATGCGGCAAGTCAAGTACTCAGATACATATATTGGATCAAAAGCGTTAGTGATTTAAAGAGAGCCTGGGTTATGTGGTCTTTGTGATGGTCACTCCGTCAAGATTTATAACTGTAGCAAGGGGCATCTGTTGCCGGTTAATCCCCAGACAATGCGGTTCATGTCGCACGTGCTTACGAGTTCTATTGCAAAGGCCAATTTCACTTCTTGATTTGGATCTGGAATATAATTAAATGCCGTGTGACTGTGGAATTTGAGGTCGATGATCAAGAATCAACGTGAAAGCTGTCGGATCAACGGAAGGATGACATCATTGGGTCACCCGGAGTACAATAGTTGCTGAAACAAGAGCTTGTAGTTCTTTTAGTGCAATGTCAATTGAGACTATCTATCAAGTCTCGTCAAAAAACCCTTGTGTTGTCAAATGACTACCGCGATGAACATCTGCTAGAGCTTCGATAACAGGCAGACGATCCACTCACACCAATCTCCTCGTGGGTTTCCGGGTTAGCGCAAATGTTTTACCGGCTTAGTCTTGATGATATATACATTTAATTGGGTTCCAACAGGCTCATAGCGTAGTAACTATTCCTTTTTACAAGAACCAGCTCAATACTATCACGAAGATGGAATGATCATCCAACCCCAGCCTGGCAGCTCCTCATGATAACCTTTAAGATTTCATGCCCTGCAGCTATCAGTAATTCTCGGATTCTCCGTCCTTTCCCGTGCTCACTATCGCCGTTCTTCAATTTCCCCACATTCAACACCCTTACAAGGATAGCTGGGCCGGATTCATCGGGATATCAATCACTGATAGGCCAATTCATGGATCTCAGGGTCGCTCATCAGCTCCAGACTTGGCAACATGGTTTACCGACGCGTGCCGCCATAACATGGCGTGATATCAAATCTCGTTTGCAGAGACATGTAATGCCGATCTTCAGCACAACACTGCCATGCAACGCTATTACATATTTGTTAAAAACTGTCAACTAAAACATCCATGAACGATCAGCCTGCAGCTATCCTTGCTGCAAAAAGTCTAATCACGAACCGAGCGGTCAAAAAAGACCAGGGACTGAATCACGCATTTTTAAGTTTCTGGGATGTTGGAAAAAGATAAATAGCTCCACATAGCCCCTACAATTTATGCGATACTACTCAACCCCGTTATCAAATTGATATATCTTCAGTCGTCACGCAGACCTTCACCATGCATTCTTGGTCATATCTCGGAGCTTCCGCGCTGATGCTCGCAAACATGGTCTCGGGTCTCAGCATCAAACTCGACACCAAGGCTGGAAAGTCTTGCGAGTACACTGCGCCTTGGCAGACGCTCCCTGAGCTTCCGCCTATGCCCAAAGCCAACTTTGAGGGCACAGCACCAATTGACGGCATTGATATTTGGTATGCGATATTCGGAAGGCCACTTAAGGAGACTAAGGCGAAAGGCCTTAGCCCTGTTGTTTTCCTCCACGGTGGCTTTGCCAACAGTGATTACTGGGCCAACCAGATCCGCTATTTCAAGGATCACCCCTACACTCTGATCACAATCGATTCTCGAGCTCAGGGTCGTTCGTCAGATGATACAAGCCGTCCTTTGACCTACGATCTAATGACCGAGGATGTCATTGGATTAATGGACCATCTTGGAATTGAAAAGTTCTCAACCGTCGGTTGGTCTGACGGCGCATGCATTTCTTTCGACCTCGCTATGAACTTTACTTCTCGTCTCGATCGTACCTTTGCGTTCGGCGGTACTTACAGCCCTGAGAACATCAATGCGACAGCTGGAGATAGTCCTGTGTTCTTGGAGTATATGAAGAGAGTTGAGAAGGCGTATAAGAAGAACTCACCATCTAAGGGTTCATTCCACGACTTTTCGGAGAGGATGGACGCGATGTGGGCTACTCTACCAGACTGGGATGCAAAGTCCTTTGCCAAGATTCCTACTCGATACTCTGACCCCAATGCCCCCATCATGTGGATTGTCGATGGTGACTCTGAGGAGGCTGTCACTCGCACCACTCCTCCTGAGATTCATAGCTGGGTCTGGGGTTCTGATCTCGTTATCCTGCCCGGAGTCAGCCACTTTGCGTAAGTCACTGCATCAAGTATCTATGCGACATCGATTAACATTTTCACAGTTTCATGCAAGACCCAAAGACCTTCAATGCCATGGTTGAGCGCTTCCTCGAGATGCCTCGTTTCCCCGGCGAGCTGTAGAGCATCACTCGACCGGAACGTGTAGTGCTTGATGGTATTTAGCATACTGGTCTGCAGCTACGATGAGGAGATGACGGGCCACCATTCGTTCATTTAATTGAAATCTTCAGATATGACAATCTAATACTTCTCGGCATACTATTTGTAATCAGCCTATCAAGCTCTTCACAGTTGCCCCCGCCCAGTTACCAATACCCCTCCTGTCTGTCCAAGCCCATTTCCCAATAGTGATAGAAGCCAAAGGCACAAGCCCCAGAGTGAACAATCCAAAAAACCACAGATCCCAGTTCTTTGCCTTGAAAGTCGACATGCGCATATCAGCTGTCTGCAGATGCATCGGTCTCAGTTCCTTCTTGCCATCAAAACGCCCCTCAGTATCATACATGACCTCTTCGATAATATCAGCACCGAGTTCCTTACGGCGTGACGCAGCTCTGGCGATGCGTTGCATACGCATGCAATTACGCTTGTATGATCCTTCCTTGTCTTCTGATAGCAGCTTGATCTTCCGGCAGACTTCTTCGGGAGTGAAGCGGAATTTATCTAGAGCTTCAGAGGTTCCACTTGCAACGAGGCGGGGTACGTTGGAGATCTGATCGAAGAAGAAGCCCATTGCCAGCATCGGCTTCCCGTGGTATAAACCCTCGTTGGCGCTGGAGCCACCGCCGTGGGTTAGGTAGATAGCTGTGTGATCATGATCTAGAATGGCACGTTGTGGTGCAAAGGTTGTGATGAGAAAGGATGGGTGTTCACCCTTCAATAAGGATGCAAGGGTAAATGCTTCGCCACCTTTGTCAGTGAATTGATGACTGGCATCAATATCTCGACGTGCAGCCTCGGAGATAGACCATATGACCCCATCAATCAGTTCTTGATCCATAGCTGCGACCAGCCCTTGGACCAGCTTAGTTGCATGGTCGTTGGACAGAATGATATGGGTACCAAGAGCCAAGTACAGAGTCTTCTTATGATTCTCTAAGAAACCTTCAAACGGCTCTGAGAGCGGAGGATAAGTATCAGCAAGAATAGGACCAACAACTTGAACAAGCGGCGGTAGATCTTTTGGTACCTCCAAGCCAAAGAAAGAGTTGATCAATACCAGATAATTAGGCTTGCTTGAAGTTGGTAGACTGTAATACACTCCAGCATCCTGTCTCATCTTCTTGGTCCACTTGACCCATTCGATGATGGAAGGCAACGCTTTAAAAACAACTAGCTCATTCCTGAAACGTAGCCACATCGAAGCATTCTCAGACGTCAGTGTTCCTTCGATTTGAAATCCTGGCTGGCCGGGGATGTAAGAGCAGGGACACATGAAAGCCGGCATCTGGGGATATACCATGGCCATGGGGATGTTATACTGATATAGGATATCTTTGACGGCGTCGACAAAAAAGTCAGCGATCATCATATCCGGTCTTGTAGCAGGATCATCAACAATGCGCTTCAAATGCTGATACGTTTGTGTCCAATATGAGTCAAACAGGTACTTAGAGTCCATGACACCAGTGAAGCCCTTTGAAGCGTCCCATTTTCGCATGCGAAGATAGTGAGCTTCGAGATCTTCATGTGAAGGACCAGGACCCATGAGATGAAGTTGGCTGATGTACTCGTAGGCTTTGGTCCATGACTCTTGGCCCTCCAGAGTCGCAAAGTCAACAACATGGCCTCGCTGAGCAAGAACCTTTCCGAGTTCCAGAACTGGAGCTTTAGATAGAAGGTTAGCTATGTGAGATAAAAGTTTGTTGATATAGTCTTACCAGCGTGGGTGTAGCCGCCTACAGTAACGACCATCAATATCTTACGAGGTTGATTCGGAGGAGTCATGATTGCTATAGATAAACAGAGCCAAGAAGCGCCGTCTAGAATATAGTTAATTCTACAACGGATTTAGGAGGCGATGCAAGAAAAAGAAGAAGAAAAGGGAGCCTGAGCTGATATGGCGGGATGGCGATGCGGATGGGGGGATGGGAAAGAATGGGGAGATCGGCTATATTAGATTACCCGAGATCCATGCCAAGAATCCTTCGGACCAACGATTTTCTAAATTGAGCTTACCAGAGTGTTGGATCGAATCATCGATGCGTCGGAGGTGGCCAGCCAATCAGAAAGCCAATGTCAACAACCGTGAACATTACTCACCTGGGGGAGGCAGTACCTCTTGCTAATGGAGTCTGATGTATGACCAATGACAAGGGTATCGTACTCAATTCGCTGACGAGCTCACAGTCATCTTCCGTCGTCGCAAGCCTCTCTGTGCCGCTGCTCTTAACTCATTCATCGATCTTCGAGAGAGAACAAGGTTCACGAGATCAGGCGCATTACTACACACCCGGTCTCTCGAATTTGGGTTGTCTTCCGAGCCACAATGGCGACGGTTGATCAAGGCGTTAAGATGGTGATTAGTTTAAGTTATTCACTGGTGTCATCAAGGTTTGCTTATTCTTCAAATCTTATATGATAATACCTCATAATGGGGATTCTTCGATAATCAACCTTGACTACTCTAAACTGTCGCTTCCGTTACTTACTGGCCGCGATGATTTTGTCTGCCATTGCAGGTAGCGTCTCAGCAACCACATCCAGCTCTCCATAAATCTCATAAAGATATTCACCCTCCAGTACCATACTGTAAGCAGTCTTAAACCTACAGGAGCTCAAGTTAGTTACCCCATACAAACAATCGCCTCGTAGTGGTCCACTTACCCAGCCGACTGTGCCCCAGACGCGTCCCAAAGATGCGCAGCCGCGAACCAAGGCTTTGACTCAGAAGTAGAGAGTTTCTTCAAAATAGGTCCATATGCCTCAGGACACGGCTTTGCCACTCCATCCGTGTCACAAGACAGTAGATTGTCAGCCGGCATGTCAACTCCAGCCTTTGCAAAATATCCCCCTACACGGGAGATATCCCCGGTCGTGAAACACCAGACGATGAAGCCCGCATCGCGAAGCTTCTGAATACACTCTGCAGCTCCATCCCTAAGCTTCAGCTCCTTAAACTCATTCATCAAGTAAGTAACATCTTCTGCGGTTGCGAATGAACGGGGACTCTCAACTCCAGCATAATGAAGACAGCGGTAGAATAGAGATTCAAAAAGCTTGAGAAATTGCACGTAATGGCCGTGGAGCGAGAGATATGTATATTCGCGCTCTGCCATCTCTAGCCAGCATATTCCGAGGAGCGTTGGCTGAATGCCCCGGGGGATGAGCTTATCGCCTAGGCGCTTGTTGATGGCTTCGTAGAGATGCTCATAGCTGACGAGGGTGCCGACCACGTCGAAGACAATGTTTTTGTTGGGGGCTGCCATTTCTTTTTGGAGATATTGAGATAATGTTATTGATAGAAAAAAAAGAGATAGATAGATAAGGTTCAATCTTTCCTGCAGAGTGCTTGGCTGATATTGTGACGGGGATTAAATAGTATGTTTGTCGCTATCAACCAGAACATGTGAATGTAACTTCCCCGCATTGGGATGTAATATTAAGGCGCTCATGCGACATCAAGGTTCCTCGAAACCTTATCAATCAGTCATTTGATTCCCGACTTTGCAAGGGCATCTCAGAGGAGTCCGGACCGGTTGTGTAATATTATTATTGATAGTTGAGCCGGATTGTATGCACCGGGTCGATCACTTAAAAGGCTATCACAGACCAGAAATCAACGCCCTCCAAGGACTATCTCTGATTGACAACATGTTCATCGTATCTGTAACTTGTACATCTTTCGGACGACTGTTGGGATGTCTTGTACAGAAAGTACATTGAGACGAGGATACCACATCTGCCAAACCTGAGACAATACTCCTAACGCTGGATGGAAATCATATGATGAGCTCCATAAGAATTCTATATCTAGATTCAAGTCTATTCTCTTTTTTGACAGCGCGGGAAATCCTGTATATCCATAGGCTGGTGGCGGAAGCTGGTCCACCTCAGGGACCTTCAGACATTTCTCACAACTTAGCATTTTGACCCATCTAGAAGTACTTTCTGTTACTATACATGTCCGTCATGTACATTAATATCTTGAAAAGGATGAATCTAGGTATGCGTACCTCAGTTTATGTGTTCCAGGACCAACCATGGTCAGCCAGGGCTAAAAGGGGATGGATACTAGCGAGTGCAGCAATCAAACTTATTTCTAGTGTCATAAGTCGGGGCCGCCATGTCCTGGAAAGTTCAAGTTAATACTTGTTAGTCACTGTGACGCTGAAGATGACAGATGGTGATGATCTGTCCTCGAGCATTGGCTATGAAAGCATCACAAGTTTCTCAGATAACGGTCTCATGCATCAAGCCGGATCGACGACGCCGGCCCTGCTCTCATCTTATCAGTTTGTAAAAGGAGGGCGCGCTTTTGGCTATAGTACTACTGTAGCAACAGCCTCAAGAGCGGGGAACAAGTTGAGATATGGTATCGGGTAACATTTACCAAGATCTATTGGGAACTGATGCAACATGCTGCTGGTCTGTTGTGTGCTAAAAGGGTCTGCCGACCAAACCCGCCGGATCAAAATTCCTGCTTCGGGTCTAGCTCTGTCGTGATGAAGTTGCATGGAATTTGTACGCTAGCTGGGGACCTCTTTGGTAGGTTCGCGCAGGCGAGGTTTAGCGATGTAACCTCACAGAATGAGAAGTAAGTACCGAACAGTCGATAAATGATTTGACATTGAGGGGTAGTTGATTGAACCGAGTACTGAAAATGAGCAACGAGTAGTTCAGTCAGCATCAGGATACAGCCCTCAATAATCGCCATTGGCGTATAGATCTTGCTTCTAAAGCACTATCTACAATTTTGCCCCTTCCCTCCTCTGTACAGTCTTCCAAGTGTCCAGTATAGTGTTATTGGGACTATCCAGCCTCTCCTGAGTAGCCTTGTAAAGTTTCGGTATACCTGTCTTCTCATAGCTCAAATCTTCCATTACCATAGATGCCACGCCTTTCGCTGACAGGAAGATCTGCGGCATACCGTGTCCGTTGAAACCAGCAAGCATATACTGATTCTGTCTTCCAGGGACAGCACCGACATAGGGTAAGCCATCGGAAGTGTAGCCCATTACTGGTACAAGTGTCAGTAGATCTTTAAACAAGTAGGGTATGTCAACTCACCTCCAGTCCAAACCTTGGATGTATACGCGCCACTCTCCTCCCACCCGTGAAAAACGCGCTGCATATATCCATCGAAGTAATTCTTCGCAGACTCAATTAACTTATCGTCATTGACGTTGTTATACCAGCTATCAAGATCATGGTAGTAAACTGATCGTGCCCCTCCAACTATAATGCTTCCGTCAAGCCTGGGGATGAGATACTCGTACTTGGTATCAGACCAGCGAATAATATACGAGTTGGGTAGTGATGGCGCCGGGGTATTGCTGGGCTTGATATGACTGCAAATTCCCCTCACTGGGACGATCTTGTCCGCAAACTCGGGTAATATGGATGATGTGTAGGCGTTGGTTGCATAGATGATCTTTGCAGCGCAGATGGCGCCGCGGGGAGTCGTCAGTGTCAGATAGCCATCTTTATCAGGCTTTTCAGTAACTGCAGTGACGGGCGTGTTGGTCTGAAGATTGACATTGGCATCAACAGCCTTGGACAGCAGTTGGAGAATGAGCTTGTATGGCCAGCAGTGGCCTGCCGTGTAGGAAAAGCAGCCTTTGGCACCCTTTACACCTGATAGCTAAAAACCTAACTGTGAGTGCCATTTCAAGTATCCAGTGGAAATCGGATGTTTCTTACCCTTTCAGCTTCAGCGCCTTGAGCAAAATAGACATCTTGCATAACAGAAACCCCGTTCTGTCTGAGGCCGTCTACTCCCGCTTTTATCTTGTCAAGTATGGCATCTGACATAAGCGCATCGACAGCGCGGGTATATACAAAGTCGCAGTCAACGCCCTCTTGCTCAATGGCCCTTTTGACAGCAGCAAGATTCTTGGCCTCGAACTCTGCAGCCTCAGCTGCAGCTTTGATGCCGTAGGTTGCCAGAAGATTTGCTGGTCTGTTGTACGGATCGGGCTTCAAATGGCCGCCTGCATTTAACAACACTATTAAAGCTGCTTCGCATTGAAGATTAAGGATCACGTACCATTTCGTCCGGTAGCTCCCGAGCAAGCTTGACGAGCTTCAAGGATCACAATCTTTGGCGCTGGAACGCCTCGAGCCTTGCATTGCTCGAGAACATGATAGACTGTAGCAACGCCTGCGTAGCCAGCGCCAATAATGGCAATATCGACTTGGGCAGGGAGCTCAGGTGTTGAGCGATGATTATCGAGAGGATGCGGGTCTGACCGCCAAAATGGGGTCGTGGCGTTGTCGACAGGAAGAGGAGAGGGCGACATGGTGAATGATTGTGGCTGAATGAGGTATCCTGGTTTAGTTGTTATCTGTCTTTGGAAAGCAAGGTAGTGAGATGGTGAGTAAAATAGGTTGGTATCCCCCGCTTTATTGACCGGTATTGCCTTTGATAAATGATGTGAAATGTAACCCACCGTAACTTAGTAGCAAGACAAAGAGGTTACAAGTAATGATGCATCTCACGTGAGAAGCACAAAGGCAAGCTCCGATATGCGTATCCAAAGCAAGATAACATGCGGTCAGTTGGCCGGCCCGGTTATTTAGGCAGTGAAAACCTTGATCCAGGAAGATATTAATGTAGTACCAGTGTCTCGTTCATGTTTCCTCGAGACCATCCTATATTGAAATAAGATTTATGGAGTAAGCCAAAGAACGCTGAAGAATTACCGTATCGAGTAAAACCGGCCCGGTCTAAATTCAGGGCTAACCTCTTTGGCAACGAGATGGTCTTCCGTTACATACTCTACACGGCCGATTAGCACAGTGGATAACGCGGCAATTTAGTGCCTGATACCTGCACCAAATCTGGGCATACCCCGCGATAAGCAGTTGAACCAGCCAACGCGGGGCAACCCTCCCACTGCTCAGCGCTACCATACGACATGAGCAGTGAGGTCTCCCCAAGTTTGTGAGGTGATAACCAATGATATATATGCTATTACTGTCCTTTGCTCCTTTGCCAGAAGAATCATTCCATACGAGTCTTTGTCCTCCTTGCTCGCGATACCATTTTTTATCATATACATGCGATAGTATTGTTTTTATCATGGCGACTCCAGCCCCTAAGGACGACACCAAGATAAGCGGAAATAATGATCTTGCTCCAGCAACCAGTTACATCGATGGCGAAGTCCTCGACGCAGGAATTGACTATGGCTACCTAAACGCTTCAAAGCCCACAAAGTTCTACAGGAGCGTTTTGTTCCAAATGATTCTCCTTGGACTGTAAGCCGTCCTTCACGTCCCCAAAACCACCACTTACTAAGTTTTGTGTTCTTCTAGTCTCTCATGTGTTGGTCCAGCCATGTCCGATGCCATTTCCAACCTCGGAGGCGGCGGTCTCTCCACTCCGTATCTAGCAAACTTGGCGACCTCTCTCAACTACACGGCTGGCTGTCTGCTCACTCTCTTCGGCGGTCCCTTGATCAACAAGTTTGGTATTAAGTGGTCCTGCATTATAGCAGCAGTGGGAATGCCTCTTTCCGGTTCTGCGTACTATGTGTGCGCAAAGTACCGTGTTAATTGGTATCTCATCTTTGCAAAGGTAAACCTAGTAACATTTATCTAAATACGGTCAGCGGTCGCTGACAGGCTTTATAGATACTTACAGGATTCACCTATGGCTTTTTATACGTCGCAGAGTCTACGGCCATGTTGTCGTATCCCCTCGCAAACGACAGAGGCTTCTATCTAGGTGAGCAACCTGCAAACCCCGTATAAGGAAGCTACTAACATAGCCAGGCGTATGGTCTGCCATGCGGAACTCGGGTAGCGTCATTGGAGGCGCCATCAATTTCTCCAATAATCACAGTGACTCCAAAGCGGGTGGCGTTGCGTGGTCTACCTACCTTGTATTTATTGCCTTCGGTAAGTCACACTCATCAAAGACCATCTGTGAAGCATCTAACGAGAGTTCGGTAGAATGTACCGGCCTGGTTTGGGCTTTCTTGCTATCGCCTACTAGACGGGTCCGACGTCATGATGGCACTAAAGTGTCCATGTCCGAGAGATCCAGCTGGAAGCAAGAGTTTGCTGCCTTGTGGAAGCATTTACAACGCAGAAAGGTGAGTTGTTCTGTATTTTTAATTGCGAACACTTGTTGATATTAGAGTCGAGACCTGGCTCATGGCTTTACCTGCCTTCTACTCCTTCTTCTGTGGTGGAACCATGGGCACTTATCTGTCATTGCACTTTTCAGTGCGGGCGCGAGCATTATCTTCTCTTCTCCTCCGTAAGTATACAATCGACTAATCCGAAGCGCCAAATGATAACCTGGTGCCACCCATTAGCGACCCTTTCCATCATCGAGGTGATGGCCTACGGAAAGCTTCTAGACAGAACTCGCTGGTCTCAGACCAAGCGAGCATGGATCTCTTTTGCCTGCTGGCTGATTCCACAGGCAGCCTGCTTCATCTGGATTGGTATTGAGTATGCAAAGTTTGGTGGAAGCAAGCTCGAAAACGCTCTGGACTATCAAACGTATGCTGGCCCCGTATCTTCTCTTGCACTGATTACTAACGGGTGTTTTCTCAAAGCAACACAAGGGGCTGGGTCGAGGCCTACCTCCCATATTTGATAATGCAGTCAACTAGCTACGTATGCCAGTTATCTCTATACTGGATCCTTGGCACTTTCTCCACCGATGCCGGATCTTCTGCCCGCTCGGGCGGTTTGCTAAGAGCTTTTGAGACGGCTGGACAGACGGTGTCTTACGCCATCAACTCTCACAGCGGCTCTGACGCCAGGATTCCCTTTTATGTCCACGCTGCGATCTTGTGCCTTACTGTTCCTTGCATGGTGTTCCTGATTAGACTTGTTCCTGAAGCTCCCGCTGCAACGGATATTGATGTGGAGCCAGTCATCGATTTACCTGATAACAAGCAGGTCAATTGAGCTCAGAAACGGAGGACATTGGTGCACAGCGTTAGTGGGTTCATGCGTAGGACAGACTTGCAATTATGTATCGCTGTAACCTTTGATTTTAGATTTCCCTCCCCAGAATGAGATTTGTTTATCTCCTTTAGCTATGAAGTTCACGATGATTAGCAGTACGGCCACACGGAGTACATTGGAAACACCGTCGTCGATAAGGCGGCGTCTATAGTATCACTACCTTTATGTCGCGGATGAACACGGTAGTCAATGTGGTGTCCACATACTTTTTGATTTCGCCATGTTACCTGGATGCAAAATCACTTTCCCCAAGACTTTATGGGCCTTGCTGCCAAATATGACAGGACACGCCAGATTACTGTTCCTTTCGGGCGAAAGCCAACTCCTTGAGAACAAGGGCATCAAGGTGGTCTTAACAATGCATCAATTCAAGAAAAATAACTAATCTAGTAACGACTTTTATATATTCAATTAGGCTCTCATAGTCGCGCACCAATCAGTTTACAACTTGGGTCCATCTTCAACAGTTAAAGTCCCTGTCTTCTGAATGAGGTATTCCTCAATAGCCACATCCTTGCCTGCTTCCTTGCCATAACCCGACATCTTTATTCCACCAAATGGAGACTCGGCACAAGATGCATTACCTATACATAAAGGTTAGTCTCAATTGACGAGCGAGTGACAGAAACAAACATACCAGTATTCATTCCGATCATTCCAGCTTCCAAGTTTTCCAAGAGCCTCCATGTTCGGGAGACGTCTTTGGTAAAGAAATAAGATGCCAAGCCCATCGATGTATCATTTGCCTTCTTCACAACCTCCTTTTCGGTTTCGAACTTGTACAGGCCCAGTATAGGCCCGAAGATCTCTTCTTGAGTTGTGAGCATGTCTGAGGTCATACCTGAGATGATGGTTGGCTCGAAAAAGTACCCATTTAGATTCTGTGGCTGTTTGCCGCCGCAAAGGACCTTGCCGCCTTTGCTGACGGCATCCTGAACATGTTTCTTGACCTTATCAACGCCGCGACTAGTGGTAAGCGGTCCCATAGTGGAACCAGAATCAGCTCCATGCCCGACGCAGAGCTTGCCAGTCGCCTCGAGCATCATCTGCGCAAACTTATCATAAACGCCACTTTGGACATAGACTCGATTTGCGTGGGTGCATGCTTGGCCTGCTGTTCGCCACTTGAGTATCATAAGAGCTGCAACCGCTCCCTCAAGATCGCCATCATCAAAGATGATAAAAGGGCAATTCCCACCCAACTCCATAGTGACTTTCTTTAGTCCTTCGCTGCAATGTCTTGCAACGATGCTTCCTACAGAGGTACTACCAGTAAAGGTGACCTTGCGGACGAGCGGGTGCTTGCAGAGAGTCTCGCTGACCGATGGCGTATTAGCGTTATCAGTTGAGATAACATTGAGCACTCCTAATGGTAGACCCGCGCGTAGTGCAAGGTCTGCCAGGGCCATAACACTAAATGGTGTTTCTGGGGACGGTTTGACAATCATGGTACATCCTGCGGCCAGAGCAGCCGAAACCTTGCGGATGATCATAGCAACTGGGAAGTTCCAAGGGACGAGAGCAACACATACGCCGATGGGCTGCTTGATGACAAATGTTCGGCGATTGGATATAGAAGGCTGAGCAACAGAGCCTCTGATACGCTCAGCCTCGCCAGCGAACCACCAAGCGAAGCCAAGGGCGTAATCCACCTCGCCGAGGGCTTCTACCATGGGTTTGCCGGTCTCGAAGACGACGATCTTGGCGATGTCTTGTCGTGCATTGGTGATGAGCTCATGCCACTTAAGAAGAATCTTGGCTCGTTGGCGAGGATTCATGTGGCGATAGCTTTGGAAGGCAGCATCTGACGACTCGACATATTTGTCAACGTCGGAGACTTCGTTTGTGGGACTAGTAGCCCAGACTTTACCAGAGCCAGGATCTACAAAACATCGGATGAGCTTGTGTTCTTTCTTCGCTTTCTTGGCATTGGCCTTGACTTACCTTCAACGTCAAACCGTTTCCCGGACTGGGATTGGACCCATTGGCCGTTTAATAGTGAGTCCTCGTGAAGAAGGGACGGATCGTCAAGCTGTAAGACCCTTGTTAGTTTTTGAATAGGATGTACTGGCTGTAGAAAGGGACAAGACCTTGAAGGGCAGGTTTCGTGTCATGGTGCTGTAGTAAATAGCGGATACTCGAATGCTGAAGTCGATGAGGGCATACACAATGTTACTTTGGACATCAAACGGACTTTTATAATTTACCAACAAAACGCTATCTTGGAAATCAAAGTGCGGCCGGCTCTGTCACGATGTGCGGTAACAGCCTCCTGCCGCCGGACTGTGGACGGCCGGATACCACAACCGTGGAGCATTAACTCCATTACACTATTGTCCTCTATCAAAGCCGGTTGTTAGTCAGTGAAATATTTGTCATGATCTCAAACACTCATCCACCATGCACATCATTCAAGCTCTGCTGCTAAAATGAATTGCCGATAGTTGGATCCGGCGGAGCCTTGTAGAACACGGCACTAGGTTCCCCACTTCCTTGAATGGGGTATTGCCAGCCGGTCCCGGTCCCGGCCTCGCCAGCTTATCAATCGCCATTAGCTCTCATAACGTGGACTACCGGGCAACAAGCCGGCTACTTGTTTCTGGCTGAATAAATGATTCATAAGTTCTCTGTAATGATTTAAGCTCTCAGTTGAGACTTTGGGCCGAGAGCTTAAATCAGTACAGAGGACTTAGTAGATGATCGCCGGTCTTACTTTCGCTCGGAAACGCTAAGCCTTTTGGCATTACTGAAAACGAACTGGGCAGACACTATTTGACGAGACAATTATGTATTTTGGAGGGGCGAAACGGGAAGTGCGTTCAGTTGTCAATGCTCACGGTAGTAGTTGTTATCATAGGCGATAGTGTACAAGCAAATCTTTACCTTCATCCTGCAATATTGGAGTGGGGACTAAGAGATGCATTTTGGTGGTGATGATCATTACAGAAGCATGCAATGTGAAGCTAGATTTAAGTGGCAATGCATCATGTGGCAACGGTAACTGGGAGTATTGATTTGCTACCTAATCATGAGACCGATCTCTAGTAGACTCCATAGTTACTTGCAGTTTTCAGTATCCTCCCCGAGTAGTAGTACACACGCCGACAAGTTCCGGCAAATTCTCCCTAGTAGGTAGGTGACAAACTAATAAAGTGCTTAAGCAGCAACGCCGACAGGCTTCTGGCAGAAAGCACCGAGCTCAAGCTACATCATGGTCAGCCAATCTATTTCGTGAGAATCAAATAAAAGTAACTCACAATCTCGGAGAGGCCACAGCAGCGAGCCTTCTGGCCAGACTCGGCGCAAATCTCCTGGAACTCCTTGGCGCTGTTGGGAGTCTTGGTAGCTATCATCACCGTCAGTAACCGTTGATCTTGAATATTGAAGGGGCGAACTCACGAGCGCGGCAGTCGCCGGAGAGGACACCGACGAGGTTGAGACTGCAGCACTGGGGGTTTCCGAAGAGACCGCCGCTGGGGCAGGCCTCGTAGCCGTTGGAGGAGGTAGCGGGCGCGGCGTAGGCAGCACCGGCGAGGAAGAGAGAGACGATGGCGTGGAACTGCATGATTGCGGAGTTGAAAGATTGGATTGGAAAGATTGAAGAGTCAATGTGATGGATTGTTTGGATGCTGAGTGATGATGGTGAAATATCTGGAAAGCTGGCGAAAGAAGCAGTCTTTATAGAGAAAGATGCTCAAGAGCTCTAAGACAAGTCATCTCTCCTTGGTATTCTGGATATCATTTTCCAACCTCCCGTTCCTCAACAACTCTGAGTTGAACAAGATGGCTTCTGTTTCCGGCGCTTTCGGCGAGGGAGGTTGAAGCTTGGAATGCTTCTCAGCTCTGCATCGTCCTCTCTCAATGCACGAGGATGGACCGTGTCCTTGATAAGGTCAACCAGGTTGTTAAACTCATGGCGCTAACTCGATTTATTTGCAGATCATCATGCTCCAATGTCTAAAAAGTGGCCTACCCCAGAGTATTGAATTCTTAGAGAATAATAAACAAGTTTAATTCAGTAATGTATAGTAGGTTGGCCAATGGACCTCATGTAATCCTCCGAGAGCAAAGCGTACTTCTATCAGTTGAATATAATATCATAATCTCTTGTAAACTCGGCCCTAAGTGCTCGGCAAGGAGGATAAGTCCTGCAGATAGAAATAAAATCTGAATAATAACAACATAAAGCTCCACCAAGAACACTGTCAACGCTAAGAGATGGGATAGAAATGCAAGGAAGTAATATCATTAACGATAGAACGAAGAAATGAAAGTGCAAGGAGTATCCCTCGAATTGAGTTTCGGAACTCGCGGTCACAAACAACTAATTGCCGAAGCTGCGAGGGACTTATCTTGAATCAGCTTTTACTTACTCGATCTGAGCTAACGGCATGCCTCGTGCAACTGTCGTGACGATGTCTTAGACAAACCAGGAACTAGCCGCCGATCTTATCCCTAAATGCGGAGAATTTCCATATAATTAATTGGAGTCACGGGGAATTCCCTACGCCACGCACAATGTTACCGGCAACTCGGCTGACAGATTCTCCCTTCACAATGTCTCAGACGTCAGAGAATCATTGCTGATCTCTACTTAATTCAACATGACAGCTACACATGGATAGAATTTAGCGACAGCAAGGAAATATTAGTTGATGATCATTGCCGCATTCAAAAGAATGTTCCCTGTTGTGCATCGCTTAGTGTATACCAAGAAGTACCAGTAGAGCTGAACTGAATGCTATTACAACTCATCACATATACAGGCCAGTAAAGATTCACATACTTAGCAGTTTTGACAAAGTTGTTTCGATTCAATCATTCAATTATGAAGTTAACATGCCATTGTGTACAAGGAAATTATTAGATCCTCAAGCCAAGTAGCTAAACTCGGGATTAAGCACATGCTGTACAGATACATGTTCCCAAACCTGACAACACCCAGCTCAAGTTGCCTCCACCTCAACACTTCAAGCCACATAACTAAGGCAATCAAGCTATACTAAGATGATCTAGAGAGGAACCCCCAACAGAATGAAACCAAAACCAAAGACTCCAAGAAGACCCAGCTCAACGTAAGAAGCCTTGGCAGCGCCAGCAGTGATAGCAGATGGTTCCCCGGGAGCAGGGCTGGTAGGGCTAGTAGCCGGCTTCTCTCCAGAGGGGCCGGGGATGATAGAAGTTGCCAGGGAGGCAGGGGGTTGAGACTGCTTTCCCGGTCCGCCGCAAGTGGTGCATTCAGGAGAGTTGGGGTTCTCTGGCTTGTCTTTGCCAGGGTGAGTTGGCTTGGGGGGCTGAGGAGGAGCGGCAGATGGAGGCTTGGGGCCGCAAGTGCTGCATTCTTCCGGCTGAGGGCCCGTAGGGACTGGCTTTACAGCAGGGGCAGACGGAACAGGCTGTGGCTGAACCGGAGACTCGCCAGACGGTTTGCTCTGATCATGGCATGTCTCACAGTGCTCAGGCTGCGGCTTGCCAGGGCCCTTGGTAGCCGTAGCCTCAGGACATGGAACAGTCAGCGTCGCAGTGATAGGCTTCTCACCACAAGAGTTACAAACAGTAACAGTTGAGGTAAAACCCGGCGGAACACCAGTAGTGCGAGGCTGACACTTTTCCTTGTGGCAGGCCTCAGTGATGGTGTACGTGTGCAGACGCAGCCCCGTGGAGCAGAACTCATGATACTCCGTGGTATACACGGTATGAGGACCGCCACCTGTGCCGTTGCCGGACCAAGTGCTGGTCGGTTCGACAATGATGGAGGTGATGGTGGGAAAGGTCTTGGTTGAGGTAACGCAGGAGGTTGTTTCTGCGTTGACTGCAAGACCGGCAGCCAGGAGGAAGGGGATGATGGACTTGAAGGTTTGCATTTTGAAGCGAGTGACGAAGCGAGTGACAGATGTGTGAACGAGTGAAAATTGTCAAAGGACGTATTTGTCTGCCGTTGCGAAAACATCCCTTCGTTCAAGTATTATATATCGCCGACCTCTCAGTACCTAAACTCTTCTGAGATTACTTTCACACTTTCATACCTCGCGATATCGCAACACTTCCAACTTTGAGACTAAACATGCACAACGCAGCTGAGGCAAAAACTCAATGCCTGTTGATCCGTCCAAACGAGGCAATACTGACATCTCTGCCTTGCATAACGGTTCCCACGTCAAAGCTGTTTCGGGAAGGTGATCGGCGGCTAATATCTCCGATGGAACCTTGCTTAGCGGAGAGAATGTGAGACAAGCAGGAGATAGTGTCAGTAGTTGGGCTTTCAAGAGACAAAGTTTTGCGATGGGAGCTGAAAGGCTTCACTTTTGCGGTGGTAAGTCGGGTCATGGTGGTCGTGTCGGCATTTGTGAACTCAAACATAAGAAATTACCCCAATGTCGTGGGTTGTTGTTGTTCAAGAATCAACATCTGGGTTCACTGGTTTGGATATGTATATACAGCTCGTCCTCAGCATGATTTCAGTGACAATCACTTGAATCCCAACGGCATCTTCTCATCGGTTTCTGATTACACTCGTTTCCTTCCAATCGCTCGCTTATTTATCTTCCCCTGAACACTCTTAATCACCATGAAGTCCAAGAGTATCATGGCCGCTTCAACAGTGATGGGTCTTGCTCTTGCTCAGGCTTCTGCTGATCCTTTTTGCTCTACCATCATTAATCTTCAGCCCATTGAATATCAGTTCCAGCAGCCTATCCTCATCGACTCCTACTTCCCTGCCAACACTGACATTGTCCTCGATGATGGCCATGTTATTCACGTAACCGATGCTCCCACATCTTTGAGCACTGTCCTGACAAATGTCTCGACAAGCTTGACTACGCTGACCAGGTTCGTTCGTCATGTCACCGACGGTTGTATCAAACACCACTAATCATTTCCAAGTAGTGCTACCAACGGCAACGGCAACGGCTCTCCTCCAGATGGAGGCTACCTCACTTTCACTGTTCCTGCGAACCCTGAAGATATTGGAAGTCATCCTGTCACCAAGACCTATCCCCCAACTCAGCCTGGTGAGCCTGGTATTGTAATCATCCAAGTCCCAACGTCTCCTCCTAGAGCTGATGGGCCCCCCCTCTCTTCTATCCCGTATGTCACGGTCACTTCCACTGGAGACTTCCCCTCTCTTACCGGCCCTGCTACCACAACTATCACCCCTGATAAGACAGGAGCAACCGGCAGTGTCATCATTGAGGTCCCCAACACCAAGACTGGTTCTCCTTCCGCATCATATGTTACTGTCACTACTACAGGAGACCTTGCTCCAACTGATGGCCCTCGCACAAGCACTATTCCTCCCAATAACCCTACTGATCCTGGCACGGTTATCATTGTAGTGCCAAGCTCGTCATCTTCATCATCCTCTTCTGTACCATTTGTCACCGTTACCACCACTGGTAGTACTCTCAACCCAACTGGCAATCCTATTACGTCGACTATTTCCCCATCTGGGCCAACTGGTACAGGCACAGTAATTGTTATCGTGCCAAGCTCCCAGGTGTCATCTGTTTCCTCAATCCCATTTATCACTATTACCACTACTGGTAGTACTCTCAACCCAACAGACGATCCCGTCACGTCGACTATTTCACCATCCGGGTCAACTGGTTCAGGCACCGTCATCGTGGAGGTTCCGCCTTCCAGTTCCCCTGCCGGCTCTGACTCATCTTCTACTCCCGCCTCCTTTGTTACCCGCACTGTCACTGGAGACAATGGTAATAGTGAGCCCTCTACGACTACTATCTCTCCTACCGCGAGCTCTGGTCCAGCGACCGTTATTGTCGAAGTCCCGCCTACTACCAATAGCCCGTCTTCTACGTCGCCCGGAGACAGCAGCTCCGGAGGTCCTGGTTCATCTGGACCTAGCAGCTCTGCTACTCAGGGACCAAGCGATACCGCCGCTCCATCTAGTAGCAATGGCGGTCCTGGAACATCATCCTCTGCCCCTCAGACGTCTAGCCCCAGCCAGGCGACGACCAGTGATGCTGCTTCGAGCACTTCAGCTAGCGCACCAGCAAGCAGTTCAGCTGCACCATCAAGTACGCAGTCTGAGGCACCCTCCAGTGCCGGTGCAGAGACAAGCAGCCCTGCCACTTCTTCTGCTTCTTCTTCTGCCCCTTCAACAAGCGATGCAGAGACCAGCTCTTCTGCAAACCCCACCACCTCCAGCCCTGTTTCGTCAGCGGCAACCTCTGCCTCTGGTTCTTCCACAGAGTCCGCTCCCACCTCATCCACCAGCGTAGCGGCCGCCAACTTTGATCCTTGCCCCGACAGTCTCTATGGAAACCCTGAGTGTTGTTCCCTCGATGCTCTTGGGGTTGCAGACGCTGAATGCGACTCACGTGAGTATACCCTTGATCTCATGTGACATATCATAGCTAACATGATTTATAGCCACCGAGTCTCCTACCGATGCCGCCGATTTCCAAGCCATCTGTGCTGCTAGTGGTAAACGAGCACGATGCTGTGTCCTTCCGGTGGTAAGTTGTACTCTTAAACCGATAAAGACTAGATACTAACCTCTTTCGCGCTATAGCTTGGTCAAGCTCTTGTTTGTATGACTCCCGTCGGAGTATCAAACTAAACTCAGCTTTAATTTTATATTTGGAGAGGATATGGACTTATCATATAGGAGAACTCCAAGATGATATTCTGGAGGGACTGTGCTGGTGGCCTGCAAGAGGCCTTTTGGAAGCCATGCTTGGAACGAACAACCTCGCAATATGGAATCCTGTCTATTCTCCAACGGTACTTTTTTGACTTATGCTGTAGTTGTAATACTGAGAGCCGACCTGGTTCTTCAATTCTAAATGGCGCTGAGCATTGTCGTTTCCCTCTTAAATATTGTTCAAAGTGCCGCTTCCCAGGTCATGATGATTAACTTCGCTGGGTTATTTAGTGTCAACGTTGAAATGCAGTGATGTCTGCCAGGAATCTGTATATAGCATTCCACGGGTGGCTTTGAGGCTGTGTGCATCGATTTCGCTGAGGTCAGACGAGCTGTTAATGGTTACGCGCTAAGATGTCTATTTATGTCCGGAGCTGTAAGCGGCGATATTCCTTCCACGTACTTCGCCTTATGCATGATCACTAGCCCCACGATTCTCATGACCTGTCTCATTATATTTATTAAGCATAACTATTCGTTAGTCTTCCCGTCGGCATCTAGTTGTGCCGTGTTTGAGGGTATCTTGGACACTTCATTTGGCCCCCAGTGAAATCTCACCGACAGTGCCTTAACAGCTCAATGATGATGGCTGCATATAAACTGGTCTTACGCATTAACTAGAAAATACAAGAACAGCCCTTTGGCAGCATATATTACTTACTCAAGCCTCCCGCAGGTCGCCAAAACTCACCATGCATGCTTCATACTTCTCCTACAACCTCAGCAGACCATACCCTTATGTATGGTTCACTCCCGTTGTTCTTGTTGGTGGGTTAATCGCTACAGCACTTATCGCATTTCTGAGCGTCGCGACACAAGGCTATGAGACTATTTCCAAGGCTACCTCAAACCCCAACACGACCAGCGAAAATCGCAACCCTTTCTCAGACTGGCCTTCTTTCCTCACCGCAAACACAAAGTCCCTCTGCTCTGCCACAACCATCCCAATCGGCACTGAGTTCTACACAAACAACACCGCCCTTAAATATACCGTCACCAAGATCTGGCGCGGTGACAATCCAAAAGAGCCAGATGCACTGCTAGGGTCGTTACCCTATCTCAACAACCCCTTCCAATCATGTGCAGTAAACGGCATCACCACTGAGTTTGAGGGCATTGATCGCAGTGCCTCCCAGATCGCGCTTCAGCAATGGGGTGCTAAGCTACGAGCTTCGCTATCCTGTGAGGTAGACACGCCTGGCGGCACGACAACCGTGAATATGACAAGTACCTACGACGTCAACGGCATCGATAACGATGTAGGCACAGCATTCCCAGGTCGAAATGAGACAGCCAAAGTAAGTCTATGGTGGGGAGAGTCACTTCTCGCTTGGTACTCAATCGCTTTGACCAATGACATGCACGTTTCCAACGAGAAATTCTTCCGGGGAGAGAATGACACAGATGTCCCTCCAATCTACAAGGGTCATATTTCCTTCACGAAAAGAAAGACGGTGGTACCATCGGTGCAGGATATTAAGGCACTGGACTTTTTCCAAGTCAGCTGTTTCTTCGTCCCTTTCAGTAATAATGGCGTTTCTCCCAACGTGTATTACTGCAGCCGTGAGAAGATGAACAACACACACTTGATCGAGCAGCTCTCCAAAGCGGACGATAGTGACCAGTTGATGCCACTGCCTGGTATTTGGATCTCAGCAGATAGCCTGGCTAAAGCTTTCTATTTCACGATTCTCGCCGATCTTGGACAGGCTGACTCTGGGCCGAATATTCTGGACAACGTTGAGCTTTTGACGCATTCCACCAAAGGGTATGAAGGTATCCGGAATCGCACGCCCATTTGGGGTGACAATCTTAGAGTCAACACCACAGAAGGGTTAGCTCACCATGCATTCACCTCCAAAGACCCTCCATAAAGAAGTTGAGAATTGAGCCTTCTGTCATCTCAACAACATTTCTTTGTCAAATCCCTCGTCTCAAAAGCAGACCAACGCTTATTGTATCTGTCATAATCAACACTATAGTCATCCTATCAGCTCTCTGGAGACTATACCAATTCCTCATTGACGCAATTCTATCAAAGAACGATCCCGAAATGATGAATTGCGCTGGATGCCCTTCATCAACGTCGAAGGGACATGAAGATGTGTATCTTTCTGTTCAATCGTCGCAGAGCTCAAGAACGCCAAGCGGGGACAAAGCACGTTACTCTTCTATACGACAAGAGGAGAATCTCTAGCATAAAGGTTCGCGCCAAGAACGTCCTTTTGTCTTGGTAAAAGTTCCAGGTCACATGGCCAGAAGCGGGCCTTTATCCCAAATAGGCATCTCACAAAGGTCGTAGTGGGGTCCCGTGAGATATTTATATTAAGCTTAAGATGAATCTGGTAGTTCATCGGCACCAAGGCTTGGCAGAGTCGTCGCTTAGAAAAACACGAGACGTGACTGGTGGTCTTGAAGATTATCTATGCGTAGACTATCTATGTGCCTGTTCATCTTGATCCTTGGCCCGATATTTCTGGGGAACCTTTGCCATAGTCACTAACTCTAAGTAGATACGATATACATCGTTCCAGGGGTTCTCTGGCACCTTAATGGCCAGTGATGCTGCATGTTTGATTCTAATCGTCACTGTGAATATTCAGGGTAGTATTGGTATCCATAGTGTTGACTTGGCCCAGAGCAAGTCAAGGACCTTATCGCATTCTTCTTCGATTGAATAAGCTGCCAAGCACAAAAGGACCAGCTTCCAAGAACAAAAGAACTAGCTTCCAATTCGGGGAATGATCGACGATAGTTTCCCAGTCATTGTTAGATCAATCAACATACCTCAGCATAAGTATGAAGACTCCGTCCACGCTTTGTGATATTCGCTCTGTAGTTTCTCACTCATCACCTCTTTGAAACCTCCCCAATCCGTCAACATGAAGGCCAGCATCACCTCCCTCCTCCTAGCCACCCTCGCGGGCTCTGCCGTCGCACAGACCCAGAGGATCAACACGGCCAAGTACAATGAGGACTACCTCCGTGCCAAGAGTGCGCCCCATGCCATTGGTATGGGAGAGCTCAAGCAGCGCAAGATGGCTCTTCACGAGAGTGAGGCGGCGGCTGGTGTCTTTGACAAAGATCGCTACAAGGTCCTCAGCTCCGGCACGCCTTGTGCTGATGGCAAGGCCGGGGGTTACTCTTGTAACAAGATTGACCTCCTGGGCTTCTTGCGCCACCAGGATATGGGTAGCCGAACCCGCGTCGGTAACGATGTCTGGGGTATGTTACTAGCTACTTTCATTGTGTAATGCTTCTTTTTGCTAATTGATTCCCCAGGCTGGACACATGCCTCCAGTGGTCGCGAGTTTGCCCTTCTCGGACAATCAGACGGCACAGCCTTTGCAGAGGTTCACCCCGACGGCAGCCTAACCTACGTCGGACGCCTCCCCACCCAGACCGTTGCTTCATCATGGCGCGACATCAAAGTTATCGGCAACTACGCCTACATCGGCTCCGAGGCAGCTGGCCACGGTCTCCAGATCTTCGACCTCACCAAGCTCCTCAACACCGACAAAAAGAACCCCCCCACCTTCAGCATCAGGAGTGACTTGGCAGCACACTTCAGCGCTTTCGGCAACAGCCACAACATCGTCGCCAACGAGGAGACCGCGCTCATCGCCGCCGTCGGTACAGCCTACGATCTCAAGTGCCGCGCTGGCCTTTGGATGATCGACGTCTCTAACCCAAAGCGTCCTCAGGATGCTGGCTGTGTTGCTTCGGATGGATATGTCCACGACGCGCAGTGCGTTATTTACCGTGGTCCCCAGAAGGCTTTCCAGGGTCGTGAGATTTGCTTCAACTACAATGAGGATGCGCTCACTATCGTTGATATTTCTCGCCGTACTATGCCGCGCCAGCTGTCGCGCACTACATACAACGGTGCCACGTATACCCACCAGGGCTGGTTGACGGAGGATCACAAGTATCTCCTCCTCGACGACGAGTTGGATGAGCAAGAAAAGACTGGTCCTGCAGCTGACCAGCACACCACCACATACATTGTTGATATCCAGGATCTTGAGTACCCCGTCTTCCGTGGTGTTTACAAGAGCCCTGTTCGCTCTATCGATCATAACCAGTACGTTGTTGGCGGCGTGTCATACCAGGCCAACTATGGATCTGGTCTTCGCATGGTGAATGTGTCTTCAATTGCTCAGGATGACACTGGTGCTCTATTTGAGGAGATTGGCTTCTTTGACGTCCACCCCGAGGATGACGCTGTTGGTGGTGAGGCGCAGTTTTATGGTGCTTGGTCTGTCTACCCTTATTTCCAGAGTGGCAACATTTTGGTTAGCTCCATTGAGCGGGGCTTGTTTTCGCTCCGATATACTGGTTAATTTAATAGGCCTTTGTACATAATACCATTCACACAAATACTTTGAACTACTCCCTCAAATCCCAATTAAGCTACGTGAAGTATCTATCTCGCTCCATTATCAACCCTCTTGTAGGTGCAGTGAGAAACACCAAACCTTTGTGAGTCCCACCAAGTCTGGAGTGGGGTGTCCGTCGCGTACTTGTGAGATTGGGCCCGCAAACAGGCCACGTGATTGTCAATCATCAGGACAAACACCAAGATGAGGGCAAACAAGCCAGTTAGGCAGGATAGGCAGCAACCTGGGTGAATGACTGCATTTCACATATAAATTCTGACCCGGATTCCATAGACCTACTTAGACCTTTTAACTTATCTGTTTATGACCTCCCAATTTGACCTTATTGACCGTATCCCCGTGTGACTGACCGGCCCATTCTAGCTCATAGTACTGTTGACCTACCCTATACCATTCCGTCAATCAAAGTCGTGCGGCCTCTTTCTCTATCTGTGAGCCACTCGCCGAGATTCCGACAAATATTCAGAGTATAAATTATAAGATGCAGGCAATTTGAAAAGTCCTCTATCGGTTTGGCTAACTGACGTGCTGCAATAAGACGAACTGTTACAAGATTGGTTGATGGCATGGTTGAGCTCAGTTATCCATTTGGAGTCGACAACGCCGCATTTACTGATCAGGCCAAACATCACTAACCTCATGCCAACGCCTGGAGCGCTCACGCGTCTTGTCACTAGACTTCTCTTATTTCTTTATCCCCTTTAAGCTCCCTGAGCCTGTTGTAATGGCTAGTCACACCCATGCTCGTAAGCCAATCGATCAGGGGGTAATTTCCCCAATTCCACCAAAGCCGATCACAAGTCAAAAGCCGGTGGGAAGATTAGCGCCTGGGGATAAACTCTGGGGAAAGGGTCCAGACACTGTAGGTCACTGCCATCTATACCGGCAAACAAGCATGACCGACGCTGCAATGTACCCGTTCAGGAACGCGGTCGGTCCAATCTACCGAAACCCCCTGATCTCATCAGATCCTTTCCCTTTTCTCCACAATCGTTATCCAATACGGTATCCTTGTTTTGAGATCCATATCTGTCAACTGTCAGTCTTGTTCCTTGATAAGATCTTCAAGTCGCATTCCGAAAGCTGGCCGGCTCCACCATCAACATGCAGTCGCTTGCACCTCTTGAATCAATCCCATTAGACATCTCTTCATCCGAGGTAATACAAGCAACTGTTCCTAGTTCTGAGTATTTACGCATCACATCAAATTGGTGAAGACTTGGCACTTGCTGCTGGCACTTATCCAACGCGTGAGTAGCATAGAGGGATCAACACTTACCCCCGAGCTTACGACGAATCTTTTATATCAGCAGACGCGTGGGGATGATTACTTACCCCACTAGTTTAATTCCATGCGGGGTCCCCAGAATCTGATTCCCAACCCCAGAACTTCCCAATGTAGGCAAACAACAGCTCCAAACCATCTCAACACTGAATACGGAAATTAAGCGCATCGCAGGGGGGTAAACTCTTAGCCTGCTACGCTACTCATGGTCCCGAGTTCCGGTTAGAGCGAAAAATCTCCCTTGGCGCTACCCCAGCATATGCGGGGTTTTCGCAATCTCGACCTTTCTAGTCCTACCACGAGCCCTTCTCCGCACAACTCAGCGCACGCGCTAAGACGCGCTACGACCAACGATGGGATAAACTTTCAAGCGCAGGCGGTGCTGTAATTGGCTCGTGGCTATTGGACCAGACACATATATTAAAGGGTTTTTCTCTTCCCCATACTTAGTTTTGATCCCCAGATCTTCATCTCCTCCACAGACACAAACTCCTCCCGCTTGTGCTGGCTGACAATCTCTATCATGGGTATCTCCGTCAACAACATCTTCGCCGTCAATGAGGACAGGCCGACTCCCAAGTCAGTCTACAACTGGCGCGTATACACCTGCGCTGCCATCGCGTCTTTCGCATCATGCATGATCGGCTATGACTCCGCCTTCATCGGCACCACGATCGCGTTGCCGAGCTTCACTGAAGAATTCGACTTTGCCTCGTACGAACCCAATGACCTCGCTCTTCTCAAGTCCAACATCGTCTCCGTCTATCAAGCTGGTGCTTTCTTCGGTAGTTTATTCGCATACATCACATCGTATTTCATCGGTCGACGATACTCCCTTATTGCGTTCAGCTTTGTTTTCATGCTGGGCGCGGGTATGATGCTTGGTGCTAATGCTGAGCGTGGCTTGGGGCTTATTATCGGTGGTCGTGTTCTCGCTGGTGTTGGTGTTGGCGCTTGTTCGAATATGGTTCCCATTTACTGCTCTGAGCTGTCTCCTCCTGCTATTCGCGGTCGCCTTGTTGGTATCTATGAGCTTGGCTGGCAGATTGGCGGCCTCGTCGGCTTCTGGATCAACTACGGACTTGCTGAGACCATGGCTCCCAGTCACAAGCAATGGATCATTCCCTTTGCTGTCCAGCTCATCCCAGCAGGTATGCTGCTCTTTGGTTCCTTCTGGATCAAGGAGTCGCCTCGTTGGCTCTTCTCCAAGGGTCGCCGCGAGGAGGCCATGAAGAACCTGTGCTGGTTGCGACAACTACCCGCCAATGACCTCTACCTCGTCGAAGAGGTCAGCTACATCGACCAGGAACTTGAGCGCTACAACAAGGAAGTCGGTCCTGGTTTCTGGAAGCCCTTCACTGCGCTCAAGAGCCGCAAGGTTCAATGGCGATTCTTCCTCGGCGGCATGATGTTCCTCTGGCAGAACGGTTCCGGCATCAACGCTATCAACTATTACAGCCCTACTGTGTTCAAGAGCATCGGCATCCAGGGCACCAACACCTCCTTCTTGACTACCGGTATCTTCGGTGTCGTCAAAACCGCTATTACCATCATCTTCATCCTATTCCTCATCGAGACTGTGGGACGCAGAAAGCTTCTTATCATTGGTTCAGTCGGCGGTTCCCTCTGCATGTGGTTCATCGGAGCCTACATCAAGATTGCAGACCCCGCTGCCAAGGTTGCTGCTGCCGCCGCCGATGGAGCTGAGGCCCCTAAGATGTCGAGCGGTGGAATCGCTGCCGTCTTTTTCTTCTACCTCTGGACTGCCTTCTACTCACCCACATGGAACCCTATCCCCTGGGTCCTCAACTCAGAGATTTTCAACGAGAACTCCAGGTACGTTTCTTCCATCAAACCTCTATAGACACATTGCTAACATGCTTCAGATCACTCGGCCAAGCTTCCGCTGCTGCCAACAACTGGTTCTGGAACTTCATCGTCTCCCGCTTTACTCCCCAGATGTTCCTCAAGATGGGCTATGGTGTCTACTTCTTCTTCGCGTCGCTTATGGTCCTCTCTTCCATCTTCGTCTTTTTCTTCATCCCTGAGACCAAGGGTCTGCCTCTTGACACCATGGACCGCCTCTTTGAGATCAAGCCCGTGTGGAAGGCCCATGGTCAACTGTCTGAAGAGTTGACACTGCAGGAGGAGGAATTCCGACGCAACGCCGAGGGTGCTGACCTTAGCGCTGAGAAGAGCCGGGCTATTGCTGAAGAGAACGAGCAGGTTTAAAGTGGTTGATATAATATAGCTTCATATTGGTAGAGGTTATGGCTAGACTAAATCAAGAATTTTAACTTCAGGTACAATGACTTTTGTCTATTGTCAACTACATGTGCCATGTTGTAATAGCTGTCCAATTCCCGTTCCCTCTGATTCAACAGTTTCAATTCGCGATTGCTGGGTTGATAAGTGTTGAACCTAAGGAAAGGTCAATGCAAGAGTAAAGAAGTCAATTGAGAGAAACTTACCTCCATCTGGATAGACAATCTGTCCATTATAAAACAAGCCACCCTTTCCAGCAAGGAAAAGAATAGTCGCAGCCATATCAGTGTCATGGCCAGGTCGTCCAGCTGGGTTAGTCATCTTCTTATCAATATTGCTCTTGTTACCCTCATCGGACTCTCCAGTAGTCATCTCACTAGGGAATAACCCTGGTGCGATAACATTGACCCGCACTTTGACGTCCTTGGTGAGAGTAGCTATCATGCGACTGAGGTGGGTAAGAGCAGCCTTGGATGTGGCGTACGCTGGTTGTCCCATGCTGGAGCCTTTCATAGCTCCCGAAATTGAGGAGACATTGACAATTTGGGATGAATAACCTGGAGTGGTCTCGCGACCTTTGGCCAGTAGTGGGAGGAATGCCATGGACATGTAGTAAGGCCCAGTCACATTTGTCTTCAGTGTATCGGCCCACTGCTTTGGCTCTGTCTTGAGGAAGTGCTCTGAGACAGCTTTGGCATCGGACATGTCAGGCTCACCAGCCGAGGCTAAAGCAAAGGTCGGATTAGCACCGAATCGTATGACAGCCTATTGACTTACAAAATTTGGTGTTGTCATCCTCTGCGATACCGGCATTGTTGACAAGTAGGTGGATGCCATTTGGCTCCTTGTTGCCAACCTCCTCCGCGAGACGGATAGCCTCATCCTTCTCACTGACATCACCAGGGAGGACATGAATACTTCCCGGTCCTGTACCATACGTCTTTTGGGTTTGTTCAAGAACCTCTTTACGGCGGCCAGTGATGTAGACCTTGGCACCATTGGACTGCAGTGCTTGGGTGATCATCAGTCCAATGCCGGTTGCGCCGCCTGTTACGACTGCTGTGATATGCGAGACATCAAATAAGGCAGCGGCCTTGAGAACTTCATTCTTCGCGTGGTCTTGAAGTAAGTTAGAATATGTCTTTAGTCCACACGGGTTATCGTTCAAGGTTTCAACTCACGAGTAGCCATAGTTGCCACGATACTCAAAAGTTCATGGAATATCTTGGTGAAAATAGAAGATGAATAAGGTCAAGAGTATGATTGTTCAACTCTGCAAGTTTGTAGAGATAGAAAAAGGGCAGATTTTATTTTGAAAGAAACATATCAAGCACGTAATATTCTGCAAATACAAGCATCAGACCTGGCGATTGAATGTCTGATGACGTTAAGAACAGTATAGCCCACGTCATCGATGTTCGCGACAACCTTTCGCTGGGCTTTATCCAATTATTCTGTATCCTTAGCGAAAATTAACCAATAATGATGCAATGCTATAGAAACATAATTTTCCCCCATAACCAGTGCCCTACAATTCTCGCATCAATGAGGTACTTTGCAACTGTTTGCCGATCACTCACTATCTATGGATTTAATCTCAAAAATCCAAATTAGGACATTCTGAGAGGATTTGATATACTGACGTAAGAGAAGCTGAAAGTAGTCTGTTGCAGTGATGTGCTGAAAGTTGAGAAATGTCGGAGGGCTACCCTTCACGTCTCTCCGTCTGGATACGTAAAACAAATCAAGAAGTCATGTGTAGGAACTCCTACACGTGATTCCATCGGCTTATATGTTATTTTTGCCGCGTGGCTTAGATGTATCTTGATGGATATCGAACTGGCCTACCAAATGAATGATTTGATACTTCTAAGGTCTATACTAAGGAGACAGTACCCCATTTTGCAGTAGTGAAATGCGGTAGCAATGAACACTCGACCTCTTCATCACGTACAAAGGGCCCTTCTCCTTTTGTTTTGTTCCCCTCCTGTTCAGTAACCTCAGAGCCTGTAACACCAGCCTGCTCGTCTACTTCTCCAACATCTGGCTGACGATCATTCACCCTTTTGACGACCTTCATGGGAAACAACACTTTCGAGTCAACGTGACCCGCTGTATACTCACCAAGTTTCAAGTCAAAAACGCGCTCATCTTCTGTTAGGCTTCCATCACCAAAAGTCGAACTCTTTCCAAAGCCTAGTTTGACGATTGTGTTGTTGATCATGGGACTGAGCTGAGAGGAATAACGGAAATCCTCATACCAGATTCCGACCCTAGTATACTCTTCGTTACCACCGCTTAGACCTCTCTGCAACGCAAGTCCATAGATACACGGCGGCTTAGACTCGGGCTCCGGATTCGGATCTTGGCGACGATATAGGGGGAGAAGGAAATAGTCTAAAGAAATGTCAAGAGGTTGACTAAAATGGAATCTGAATGTGACATGAATATTATCGTAGGGCTCACAAGCTTGAAGCCGGAAACAATCCAGCCTAAAAGAAGATAATTCAATATCGCATTCGTGACGGAAGAACCATGGTTGCTTGTCCCTGTGGTGGCTACCGGCGAATGTTACTGGCAAAAGCAGGCATCGAATCTTTAGGACTGCTCGTTCAAAGGAGGAAAAAGGGTCGCCTGTGGATGGAAAGACTACGGCTTGGCTTAATAAAGCCAAAGGCTGGTATTCATCTGATTCGAATGAGTTGGGATTCGCATTTGAGATCCTTGGTTCCCTTCCGCATAAAATGATACCTGTCGCCACCAATCCGGAAGACCCCAACCAAGACCATGACGGTGGCACCATGGTCAGTTCTTCTAGCTTCAACTTTGTCTTTTGAGCTCTTTTTCCTGGTGGCTCCCAGAGAAGGTCTTGCATCCAAGATTCCAGCCAAATGCCAACAAAATATGTACCGCCATTCTTACTTGCGATTAACTTGGCAAGGCCTGCTATGGCAATAAGCCTATCGCTTTCGAATGTCAGGTCGCTTTTGGTATACTTTGAAAGTGTCCAACTCCAGGCCATATCTTTGTCAGGCCCAGTAAGATCTTGAATGGATTGACGTCCCCCATCCTTGTAGATAAAGTCAGGAGAGGCTTCACTGCCGGAGCATCCGTCACATTCCCAGTACAATTGCTCGTTCCCGAGGTACAATAGCCGCCTCGAAAGGCACCGTTCCTGCAAGACCCACGCCCGCTGGTTGATGGGGGCTTCACTCACATGAACCAGCAAGTCGTTATGTAGAGTCTCCACGACAAATACACACTCATCTGACTCTGATACACAGTGATGCTTTTCATAGCAAGCTAGAGGCCGCGGTCGAGGTATACTCCGAGGCTGACACCTGCGGAATATAGAAAGACCTGGGAAGTCCCAGCAAATTGATAGAGTAAGGAAGGCATATTGATAAATGTCCGTCATCAATGGAGCCTCCCTACGGAATTCATAGCCGTTATCATCCTGTTTAATACAGAGAGAATCAATCCAGATATATTGGATAGATATAGCTCGACAGATAGAGATAACATCTTGGTAGCTTTGTGGCAGGGCGGTATCTGGCTGAAAATTACAATAACTCTTGTAATTGCTGCTGCGGAGTTCAGGTGTATCAGAAGACCATCGATGAGAGAGCGCAGCATACGGAACATGTCCTGGATCCTGATAGATACGCCAAACCTTTGAATTGGTGTCACCTATATCTAACAGTCGAGTTGACATTCTTGCATATTGTGGTGGAGCAGGCTCTTTTAAACACTGGGAGTGCTTCGCTTCGCAAGTCTTAATCCAGCGGTTTGCGACGTCAGCAGCCGATTTAGGCGTATATTGCACAGCAAGCGGAAACTCTCTTTCGACCTCTAATTGAGAATTTATGAGTATACATGATAGAAATGCTTAAAGTTTCATTTAGTTACTTACCTAGGTAGTGCCTTGCTGTTGTCTTCCGTAAAGAGAATCTCAAAGATTTTAACTCTAGTCGATGGCCTACCAGCCATATCCCAACGTAATAATCGCGCGAGGCGGGGTAGTTGTCAATTGAAGTGATCTGTGCCATAAATCCCTCTATTGATTCACTAATTGGAGATGCAATCGGAGAAGACCGAACGTTCCGCCAAAGGGTCCAACAAATGGGGCAGTTTCGGCTCAGCGATAAGATCAGCGAGTCCCACGATCCGTGGAGAAGGATGTGACCTGTCCGATATCACTTCTCCCCAAAATGCGAATCTGACATTCTGTGCCAATCTCCATGTTCTAACAGTTGCTCGCATATGGCTGCGATAAAGTCTTGGTTATCCCCTGACGCTGGGATGTTAGGCAAGGCTGTTCTACAAACTTCGCAAAGATTCATCTTCACAACAAGAATAGCTCAAGCATGAGTATGCCAACAGCGGAAAAAATATGGGGAGGATTGATGTTGAAGATGATATGCCTGATCAGAGCCCTGGGTGATTGCATGCGGCAAAAGAGGGGTAGTTGGGGACATGAGAAAAATAAGTAATCAAATGAGTACCCTGCGTGGCATAAATATGAAACCTAGAGAAGGCTGCAAAGCAGCGAAGAACAGCGCCGGTGTGTAACTAATAAACATTTCACTTTGCACAATCGAAGCAAGAAAATCTGTGGTTGAACCCACTGCATACCCCCAACTTGTTGGCGAGCGTCATGTGTTCATCTATTATTGGTCTTGCTCGGGAGATTATGCAGCATTTCTGCTGAGGCATGTGGCTGAGAGCATTCTATGCTGACCAACAACAGTCATCCTTGATCGATCGCCAACAGTATAGTGCCAATATTGTCAGGACCAATGTGGTCTGACTGGGTTTAAAGCGAGAAACGAGACTTCATTTACTCCTCCCCAATTCAGAAAGTGCTCAGGCTCATCTAAGAGATAGGCATGCCAAGGAGACTCGTGCCTCTGCTCTGCTGTGCGGAGACCAATCCTTGAGGAAACCAATGATTTTATTAATCGTCCATCTGGGCTTCGTAAGATCCGGGAACTGCTTCAGTCTGACGACCTAGAAAGGAGTAGGCAAATACTCATCCATAACTCAAAGTGCCCCAAGATTAGCTTCATAATGCATATGAATAAGATAACTCCTGGAACTCAGAATAATGGCGCTTTAAAAAAAGAGAATATAAGAAGGCTTGGGATATAAAGTAGTTCTTTAATGCTGCAGTAAATAGGCTATAAAGGGGTTTAATATATATATATATATATA
>JAADJF010000255.1:0-61976 GCA_012932015.1 Fusarium acutatum | reverse complement strand
CCAAAATTTGAAGAATTTGGAAAGCCACAAGAAAACAGAACTCGCGTGGGGGTAGGAGTAGTCCCAATGGGGGGCGCGTACAGAAACCCACCCAACCAAGGGGGGGGGTCAACTGAACGTCACTGAATTGAGCCTCCAGCAGACGTCCACCAACGCCCACCCTCCAAGAGTCTGGACTCTGCGGGTCCCACTCCTTAAAAAAGGTTTCCGGGAGTCATTAATGAGTGAAAGAAACTCTGGCGGGTTACTGCTTTGGTTAAATTGGATGCAGCTCGTGCTATTTTAGAACTTGGAAAATAAAAAATAGTTCTTCAGATAGCTCCAAATGTGTTCTACGTCTTCGTAAGCTTAATCTCAGTCTACCCTCATGACCCAAGATTCAATTTCCCCTAGGTGGGCTTCAAGGCGTGGTCAGTAATTCCTTCAGTGTCCCGCTGGACGGGCCCCGAAGCCGGGGCTCCGCATGGAGTCCGCCTGACCTGCAAAGTGGGGTTGGGGTATGGCAAGCAATGGCCCACTTTATGATGGCAGTAGCCGGCCGAAAATCAAACCTGCTTTTGAACTCGTCTCCGGCGATCGATCTCCCCGGCAGTCTCAGTCAACTTACAGCGAGGCACAGCATACACAACATCCCAGCATCCCCAACCAAATCACCCCGCTCTCCTTCCCTATCCGGATCTGGGCGTGGGCGTTAGTTTAGCATTGGCAACTCGTCAGCATTGCACATGTGCCTGTCAGTTACGCCTGCCCTACCTTACCCTACCGACCCTTACCAAACTTTGACTCCAGACGTTTGGCGCCATCCCCCGTCCCCGTGTCTTGTGCCTTCCGTCTAACTCACAATGGAATCCCGAGCCCTCCTCCGGCCTTCCCTCCGCTCTTTTCCCCCACCTTCCCCTTGTTCCCCCTCGATCCTCAAGCATTTATCAAGGCCGACTTCCTCCCCTCAATGTCCATTCTTCCCATCTCCTATTCTTCATTCTCCATCACTCATCAAGCATCCTCTCTACCGATCTAAATCTATATCAACAACCACTACTCCTCCTCCTCTTATCTATATATATCACAACAATCTACCTCGTTGGCAACGACTCCTTTCACCTGCCATCAGCCATAAACGGTCACACACTACGCCACATCCTTTGCAGAAACAACACTGTACTTGCTAGGGACGGCCCCCTTGCCACGATATCACAAACCTCAGATTCATAAACTCCTTCTCGACCACATCGTGTGCAAGGATGCAACAATTCACAACAGCAGACGCACCTCGCTTGGTGCAGGACAACTTCGATGATATAAACCCCAAGGACTTCATCGAGCAAGAACCCAAGTCTAAGCGCCCACGAACTGCTGATATCCTCCTTGAGGAGCAATTACCACAGGGTCTTCTCAAGGCCGCCGAGGCTGCAGACCTTGCCGGAGACTTCTTCTCCGTCAAGCCTGAGTCAGACCACGAGCAACTCCCTGAAGGTATCGAGGAGACAGCAGAGGAGAAGCAAAAACACTGGTTCGTCGGTAGTGTCGACCAGGGCACCACGTCAACTCGCTTCCTCATTTTCAACGGTCATGGAGAGCCCATTGTGAGCCACCAGATTGAGTTTGAAAACCACTATCCCAACTCTGGGTGGCATGAGCATGACCCCATGACACTCCTCGAGTCTGTAGAGACATGCATCGAGAAGGCAACAGAGAAGTTCTGCGAGAAGGGTCACCATATCGAGGATATCCGCTCCATCGGTATCACAAATCAACGTGAGACTACTATCCTCTGGGACAACATTACTGGCGAGCCCCTGTACAACGCCGTCGTCTGGCCGGATACTCGCACTTCTGCTCTCGTCCGTGAGCTCAAGAACAAGCCTGGCGCTGAGAAGCTCCAAGAGGCCTGTGGACTCCCACTTTCTACCTACCCTTCAAGTGTTAAGCTGCTCTGGGTCCTTCAGAACGTTGAGTCAGTCCGAAAGGCTTACGATGAGGGCCGTCTATCGTTTGGCACTGTCGACTCTTGGCTCATCTACAAGCTCAACGGTGGACAAGACCGTGAGGGCGGACCCATCTTTGTCACCGATGCCACCAACGCCAGCCGCACTATGTTCATGAACCTAAAGACTCTTCAGTACGATGACGAACTCCTCAAGTTCTTCGAGGTCGACCGTACTAAGCTCAACCTGCCCAAGATTGTGCCTTCCTCCGACCCCACTGCCTACGGATCTCTCGCCCGTGGGCCTCTCAAGGGTGTCCCCATCGCTGGCTGCTTAGGAGACCAGTCTGCAGCACTTGTCGGCCAATGTGGATTCAAGCCAGGCCAGGCCAAAAACACCTATGGTACCGGCTGCTTCCTTCTCTACAATGTTGGCAACGAGCCTGTCATCTCCAAGACCGGACTGCTTGCTACTGTTGCATATGATTTCGGGAAGGGTCGCAAGCCTGTCTACGCCCTTGAGGGCAGCATCGCTGTTGCTGGCTCTGGTGTCAAGTTCCTCCAGAACAACCTTGGCATCATCAACTCTTCCTCAGAGGTGGATACTGTCGCCAAAAGCGTTCCTGACAACGGCGGCGTTACATTCGTGACAGCTTTCAGTGGTCTCTTTGCCCCCTACTGGATCGACGACGCCAAGGGTACTCTCTTCGGTGTCACCCAACACACTAACAAGGGCCACATTGTGCGAGCTACTCTTGAGGCTACTTGCCATCAAACGGCCGCCATTCTCGATGCTATGGCATCTGACTCTGGCCACGCCCTTGACATTCTGGCCGTTGATGGCGGCCTCTCCAACTCGGACCTCTGCATGCAGACCCAGGCCGACCTTAGTGGTGTGCCTGTCGACCGCCCCGCTATGCGTGAGACTACTGCACTCGGCGCCGCCATTGCTGCGGGTCTCGCCACTGGTGTATGGGACGAACTAGAGGAATTGCACGAAGTCAACCGCAAGGGCCGCAAGATCTTCTACCCCGAGACTGACAAGAAGACTGTCCGCCAATCACGAAAGAGGTGGGAGCGAGCCGTCGAGATGAGCCGAGGCTGGCTTCAGGAGGATGAGGACGAGGATGACGAATAAAATAATGCGAGGGCAAAGGACCACAAAAGTCTTGATACTTTTGTATAATGATATGATTTTTGGGCGTTGACTTGGCATAGCGCGTCTTGAGCCTTGAGCATGGGAGCTCGGCGTTTGACCTTTTGAATTTCAGTATAGCATAAAAGCCTACATCTATTGCATAATACCATTAACATTTAAAATCAAGCATCTTTCAAAATCAAAATGTGTGGTGATAGTGATGTGCCTTTAGAATTAACTTCTAAATTTGATTCAAGTCATTAAGACGGTGTTAAGGTTGGCAACCTCTTTGAAGAAAATCAATAGATACAATTTTACTTCTACGGTTCATGAAAATATCCTTGGACAGTTTTGAGATGGAGATAAATATAGACAAGATACATGGTTGTAGTGAATGAGAGTCCATTATTATGTAGGAATGTTATGAGTGAGAATACCTTGGAACATGCTGATAGGGTCACAACTGCTGTTGAGTATAACGGAGTTGAGATTCATTGTGGAGTAAAAATGAACTACTATTATCTAACAGGTACCAGGCCGAGTCAATGAAAGACCAAGACACACCGAAATTGAGAAAATAAACAAAGGTGGGAGATGCGAGTTGCCAGAAACAAAGCCGAACTGACTGCCTTGCCTAGGTAGATGGAAGTGTTGTCAAAAATCATGAACCTCGGAATGCCTTGATGGGTTAGTTAGATTTGTAAGGTGTCGCCTCACCCTGTCCTGGGCTGGGCTGCTCTGTAATGCAATTCTGATAAAGCCCCACCAACATCTCAAAGGAATAGAAGGGAAGGCAAGCTTCTGTGGCAGATTCTAGCCCTGCTCTTAATTTAGATCTGTCTAGGATTGTAAAAGATCACGCGGGACGAAAGAAAAAAGGGAAAAGTGGGTTATGTGATTCCGGATATCCAGGAACTCAATGCACGTCCCATGCTAGAGGTACGTGTTCGGATCCGAGACATGGGCATGGGTGCATCAACTCCGTTTTTATATTGCATTGCATTTTGATCCTCGTGAGCATTATAGCAATTCAAGACGTTGTGAGTGGGAGTTGGGAGTTGGGAGTTGGGAATGTGGGTTGTCAGGTTTAGCTCAACCTAAGCGAGGGGGACGGAGCAGAGCCGCAACGTTCCGGAGGGGGGGAGGGAGAGCTGCAATCAATTCAGTTCCCCGCTCTCAGGCACGAAAATGAAGCTAACTTGATAAGGATTTCCGAATAGGTGGGTGGGATAATTACTGTATCTTGGGTGTCCCTTCATGTGACGGGAACTAAGATTGCGGGAGGAGACGAGAGACGAGAGGGGCCAGAAGAGAGGTCCGGGTTTCCGAGAACGGAGACAGCTCGAGACGGTGAAGATGAGACTACGATAGTTACGGTAGTTAATAACTAGTCTCTTATTAGAAATGTTGAGTCGAGATGTCTCCTCTCCTCTCCTATACCCACAACACCACGGACCACTTCACCAACATGCTCACGCGGATACCGATCAGTGGGTTTCATACAAATCACAAACAACACTGACTCATCCTACTCTATGATAGATACCATCCCACGATACCTTCACTCTCACCCCTTCTCCTGTCTCTCATGGGACAGGGTTTGAACCCCCCAGTCCCAGCCCCAGTCCCAACTTTTAATGCACGACACTAAAAAAGTCTTGTCTAAAATCTTGTTTATCACACTAGCCTAGAAATCGCAAGCCTTGCAATATATATCCACATTAATGTTTGTACATACATACAATCAGTTGTCAGTTGGTAATCACTTTTGATAACTGGAGGATGCAACCTTGATAGCAAATATGTCGACAGAAACTCACCTTTGGTCCTACACCTGTATCTATCTAGGATCTGTTGCATTTTCATGTTGTAACATTGTCAGTATCACTCGAATCTTCGATATTTGGGGTCCATGCGCTCCAATCATGTTAATCGATATCTCCCCAGTTTCGAGATGTTTCGACGTTGGCATATCCTCGGTTATGTTCCTTTCTTCTCCTTGATACTATAACATCACAAAATAAACATTGACATCCGAAAGACCCGACTTCAGTGTTCGATTGATGCAATCCGTTTCTATCTTTGTTCCTGGTTTCCACTTCTATTTCAAACCTTACCTTACTGTAGGCTGTGTTGACGAAGACATTCACTCATGCCTCAATCCATCGATGCAACAATTTCTGGTGTCTTATCATGACGTGTTACATGTTCGTTGGCCATATCATGAACCAAAGTCAACGGGACTCGGGGTGTTCTAGCAAAAGACTGGGTGTTTGGTGTTCCCTTCCTGGTAGATCGGCGATCCATAGTGGTGGTTCTGCCTATCACTTGCAGCGATCGTAATATATGCTTCAGATCGTAAAATCTCGGGTTTAAATGAATATTCCTTCCAAATAACTGGCGTGGGCACTATGCTCTGACTTGAAGGATGTAAACACTATTCCATCCACTGGCTGTTGAAGTCGGGGGCCAGAGTCACTCATTCTCGGCAGACCATCGATTTCCAATAGTTGAATCCGCCGTCAGATATGACACTAGTAGTGACGTACTTTAGTCTAAAAGGATAAGACTATCTGTAACTACTTACCTCTACTGAAGTTCCCCTTGATTGGCTTAGGCAATATATATATGAGCGATCGCATTACTGTGGTTCTGCCAGAGATAATGAATAAATATCTAAAACTCTGCGTTATTAATGGTTAACAAAGAAGCCTTTCCTGCGTTGCCCTATCTCTTGATCTGATTGCATGAGCAGCCACCAGGCCCAAACCCTACTTCGCCATGCGTTTATTTGAGCAACTCTATGTTTGTTTGAGCAGCTGTATGGCATTCCTTTAAGCCAGAATAATACTCATGCAGGAGGACTGCTCCGAAAGACATACAAAGATAATGTTGCCTAGCATTTAATAGGAGGGCCTCGCAGAAGTTATCAAAGGCTCAGGGGGGATAAGCAATATCACTGAGTTGCCTTTCCAGGACTCTACTTACGGGTATATCTCATTCTGTTAATTGCATCCAGAGGTTGAGAGTTATCTATTATTCATGAAATCTCAGGGCCTCGTGGCATTAACCTGCAGTGGGTGGTGTATATTCTCTGGCTCTAGCATTTCAAGACCTGACTCTTGACTTGGTCCGATGGAAACACAAATACGGTGAGGTGAACAAATATATTGGGCTACTTATCAATCTTTTCAATGCCAGCTACCATTCAGGAGTATTTACATCTCCAGAGTTCCCTGGACCTCTTCCTCTAGATAACCTTCGAAACGGGAATCTACAAAGCATGTGCTTGTGACCAATGATCAGATGTTCCTGAGAACAGTTGGCCAATATCGCTCTGAAACAGTATTTTCCCAAGAGCCATAGGCTCCAGGCGATATTCTGACTTCAGGAATTCTCCGAAATAACTTAATTTTCGATAAAGTCTTCAGATGCAGAAGATATCGGACAGTTACAGGGTTGCCTCGACACGATGCCACGAAACAGCATCTTTCACTTCAGTTTGTGTTTTGCCTTGTTTCATGAGTACCGTGTCTTGGAATAGGATTATATCAGTGCACTGGTGCTGATCATCTTTGTTAGACCAGACGGTTCTGTTTACGGACACAGGACTGAAGCAAACCGGAGCATGTGGGAGATTGTCAAGATAAAACGCTACAGCTAACTTCACGGGTAGAATATGTTCCAGGGTGCTTCCTTTATTTGATACTGCACGTTAGACCTGGGCTAGATATGAGTCTTATCTACGATTGTCCACCTGAATAATGCAAACAGGCACACTGAGCTCACGTCAACACCAGCACGGAGCACTGAAGACTTAGCGATAGTTATTTTGTAAGAGTGTTTGTCTCCGCGCCAGTCGATTGGAAATTGCAGCTTGTTTGAACGAAGTTCTAGCTAAATGTATCATGAGGAAGCCGGTGATACATGAGAGAACTCGTGTTGCTCCAAACCTACCCCTGACTACAAGGTCCTCGTACTGGCCGTTCACAAAGATCGAGGCTGCACAGATATACTCATTGAAAACTCATTTGATTCCACGCCTCTTCTAGAACTCAATTGCCACCTTCCGCCGGATAGAATTCGAACGCTCTCATTTAAATGCTAGTATTTGATACTTTACTACTGTTAATTGGTTTAGCTCTAATTCGGATTTTTCGAAGAACCAACCAAGTAACGATGCTTTTAGTACGGAGTATATCGATTAGCACTATTGGCATGTTCGACTCCTCTCAGTTAATTGCATCATTGTGTATATACTTCCCAGGTATACAGCACTTTGGAAGTGGAAACTTGTTGTGTGTACGGACGACTGATGGAGCAACAACTATTCACTAACCAGAAAGAGCCCTATCAGCACGTTTTTGTTGTGGGAGTTATTTCTGTGTGGCCAACATGAGCTCTCTGAATATCGAGTTACTTTACTTGGGCGATGAAAGTGTACTGTTGTATGTGGCGATTGTGGTCAATAGACCTAGGTCATTTCTGAGTGGCGGTGAAACGGTTTCAGGTAGTCGGATAATCGAGTTGACGACATTACACCCAAATTATCACTGCATTTGCCAATATGCCAATATCTAACCAGCCACATGAGTTTAACTTATTCGAGGAAGTGTTGGTAATGCCTATAGCGGGTGTCAACTCCGGGGCGGACCGGAAGTACAGGGTAGGTCGTTTCTGAGCCACATCAATTTAGACTGCATCGTGCGCTGACCGATATATTGTCAGGGCTTTGTAAGTTCATACTTGGCTCATCCAAGATCTTGAATTATTCTAGACTCTGGGCTAATAGAATGAAGTGTAACATTGAGTATATTTGTACGAGTATCGTTAGGAATATACGTAAATCATCGTGAAGTGTGGAACAAGAATTAACAACCATTACGCTGTAAATCTGTGCACAGTTGGATTAATCGCTTGAGATGAGCTCCACTAGCCATATTATTCACTAGGGGCTGCTGACAGCCAAGCTCTTCGTTGCTGAGAAAGGATGCGATCCATGTTGAATTATCAAATCCTGCGGAGACCTGATGGATGATGATGAGAGAACCAACCAAATAGAGTGAACAAAGAAAATGGCCCACAAAAAGTCCTACCAAGTCCTGAAATCCAGGGCCCTGCATTGTCATACCTCAGGCCCTCCACTGAGTCTAGCTAGTGTCTGAGTATGGGCAAAGGCGGCTGAAGAGAAGCGAAGAATTGGGATCAGGTAATGTCAGGCTGACACCCGCTGGTTGGTTTGTTGCATACTTGCCTACCTGGGAACAACCAACAACTCGAATCTAGACAGTTTCGACCATTCTTTGAAGGAGAATCATCATCAAGCGAGTATACGAAAAACAGCGTCATCACCAACGTCAACATTGGCGTCCTCTTTCTCGGCAGTTTCAAGGTTCGTCATCGCCCATAGAAGATTGGGGCTTTGCTCGTGTTCTGTAGCTACCCCACCATCCTACCTCGTGTCAAAGACATCAAGATCAACACCAACGTTATCTGGACGTTCTTCCAAGAAACCAAGATAGTCATACATGGCTTGGAAGAACCAGAATAAACTGAGCATAAGCTATCGAGGACTCTGTGAATTATATTAAGTTCGAACTTTGATCTGGAATAATGTCAACAAAGATTGATACATAAGTGGGCGAAAGTAAGGTAAACGAACCTAAGGAAGAATCCACCTCACTCACAGCCACAATAGGAAAGTAATTAACCAGTCAGATCGCATCCTGTCAGAAAGAGGACAAGGCAGAATGGCCTTGGCTACCTTACTGTGTACCTGATTACTGGGTACATAGGTACTCTAGTGCATACCAATTGGGTGTCAGTATTTAACAGCTGGGGTTAGACACAAACCTACGAGTCCAGCTTGTTCAATGCTCGTCAAAGATCATGAACTTTTTGATCTGGCAAACCAGAGAATCGGTGTGAAATGATCCTGCAACGACCTGTAACTAATAAATGCACCTACTGCTACGGTAGCAGCACATGGGTCATTAAACCCCTGTCCTCAGCCTTAAACCGCTGAAAATATCCTAGCGCCGTCAGCTGTGTCCTGGTCGGGTCTCCACTGGAGGCGGTCGGGCTCTATTTCTTCGTTTCCATTGGATTGTATTTCAATTTGGGTAGGTAAGTACGGTAGGTACAGTACAGTACAGTACAGTACAGGCCTCTCTAGCGGCTCTAACATTGGATGGAATAATATCTTGTTCACGGCAATAGGTTTGTCTCGTCAAAACATTTCTCCTTTTTACTTGTTCATCACTCGCCTCTTCAGTCAACAAACCCCGAATCTACTGCATGAGAATGGATGAGATTGTGGATCTTGGCAGCAGGCAAATATGTAGGTAGGTGGCTGAACTGGCACTGGATGGACGGGATGGCAAAAAAATTATCGAAACTCGGACACGGCGAGGCTACTAACTATCGAAGCTGACGGGTGAGGTGAGCACTGAGTAAGGTGACTCAAAGCTCCGAGACATGCTCATCAAAGAAGCTCGTGCATTTCGTAGGCCCCAAACCTGGTTTTTCTGTTGACAGCTGAAATGAGAAAAATATGCAAATGCCTTGGATCTGTCAGTTCAAGTGAGGTTGGGACCCCTTCTGAGTGGTTTGATTTTGATTACATATGGCCATGGGTGGAATTGTTTCAGGCGTAGCTGGAGATTGACAAGGGCTTTGGTCTCCCTTCCCATGTCTTGTCGCTTGTGTCCTGCCTGTCACTTTGTCCTCTTTGCTTTTGTTATTATTACTCAGCTCGTAATTAATTAATTTATCTAGTTAACACAATAGTCGGATCCGATTCTCGGGAATTCCTCAAACCTGGTCTCGTCCTTTGTTGAAGGGTTTCTCAGCTTCAGACACAAAAGAAAAAAGGTCGATGGCGCCAAGACAGTGTCATGACTGGTATCAAGATGGATCGTGGCTCCATTGACGTGAGTAAGGCAGTGAGTGAGTGTGAGTACGACACATGCATAATAAACAATCTTGACGAACACCTTCATGGGTAAGTAAATAAATAAGCAGCTCACCCAAATCCATGCAGTCTTGATAACGAGATCTGAAGCTTGCCAGGCGAGGACAGGAAAGAAAACTCAAGGCCTCGAACCTAAATGCCAAAAAGATTTAGGTAATTCAGCATAAGTTTAGGATGCTTTTTGCTGAGTTTATTTTTACATCCTATATCAAGGTCTGATGTTTTCTTGCTCCCTGGGGGGCAGGCTCTCGCATGATGATTATGATCACTTCTGATGCAGTGGCTTGACTTGCTTTGTATACAGATGAAACACAACGTTGTCACATCACGAGTTGAATCACGATAAGGTGAAATTTCCGCACTTTCGATCAATAGTCGGTGACAGTTTCTTTAGTGAGATCCAAGATTCAAGGTCTCTCGCTGTAGAAAATCATCACGAGACCTCAGAACTTACCCTCATGGCCATGTCCACGAGGTAAGCTTGTGTCGGGCCGCCAGCCAAGAAAAAGGGCGGGAGGCTAATTATTCGGGCTTGGGTCACTTCGGCTCGGATTTGGTCCCCCACGTCCCGGATTGATGCGCTTTTGTCAGTTGGGGCCCTTGGGGGTATGAGCCCGGCTTTGGCGGCTATTATACGAATATCGATCAAGAAATCTGATATAAGTGACTGCAAAATATTTATAAGTGCAGCGTTGACTGAGCACACCATCTCATGAAGTATCCTGCTGCCAAGATCCTCGGCCTCATGATGTTGATACTGGCCAAGAACCAAATTGTCGGAGGCGGCGAGTTCTCGACCTCAACCCCAGTCGGTCTCGAGGGATGCTCTTGGGGATTATCTCGCCGATCTCTGTATGCGAATCAGCCGTTGGGCAGTTGCTCAACCTCAATGGGGCAATGATTGATGTCCTCGGGGAATTTGGACACCATTAGGTTTGAGAATATCTGATTTCCGACAGCTACCCTAGATCTCCATATTTTACCAGCGACTGCATTCGATAATTTCTGCTTACGGTTGTACGCATCAATACTGACCACTAATCATGCTGGAATATTCCGTCGTAAATGCACACATCATCTTGGCTGCCTTGTGTAACAAAAGACTCAATATCGCCACTCACCCCTTGGCTCCTCACCTGGGAACACAAACATTCAATGAATAACAGCCATGATTTTTTGATTTTTTTTTTTCACGCCCAGTACGAGCCCTGCATGCAAAGGGTCAATTTTCCTGCAAAGTTAAACTTTGATGTGTTGGTTCCATCTAACTTCCTCGTCAAAGGCTTGCAAAGACCCCGCTGAGCATGCCACGATTTAATGTCGCTACTTGTTGGTCAGGATCAGCAGTGACCTGATTGGCTGCTCTGGCGTGTGTTACCGCTGTATCGGCGCTTAACTTTGAAAAACACCAATGAGATCTGTGACAAGGAATTGGAAGTGTACAACTGCCAACAATTGATCAACCAACAGCTGCAATGTCCAGCTGATTTGGAATTATCAGCTAAATTAAGACGCAAAATGCAGCTGGAAAGTAACCTGTCAAGTTCACTACCGAAGCCATGATGCTCAAAGATATCAATAAGTTGTCATTTATTATCATTAATGGCATCGAGCCAAGTCCTTGTCAGAACTCAATTCGAGCCTAGATATTGAGCCAGAAATAGCCAAACGCTCGCATTAGTCGCCGCTAATTTTGGCATGCCGGAAATACTTCATACCAACCCAAGCGACAACAACCCATACCCAAGCCATAACGCCTGTGAGGATGATCAACGCCGGATAGTACCCCACGATTGGTAGAGTATCGTCGTCTTCGAACTCTGGCGGCGCATACGGCGTCTTTCCCACGTCCCATGCCCAGCTCCAGAGATCAAGACATGATCCCATTCCTACAACGAACACAAACCATGTTACGCATAGGACAACCCATCCCCACCATTCTGTTTCTGCGTAGTCCCAGTCTTCGTGAGCGGGGAGTGTATTTGATGAAAGACCACCGAATGATAATGGTGATTTTGCCCGGTTGGCGGGACGCCTTCGTCCGTGGGATGAGGCCGAACCCAGACTATTAAAGTATGAATCCTGTCCAGAAGACATAGACAGGCCCTGCCGAATTGTCGACGAGCTCCCCGGTATCTGGAGCACATCTTCCTCGTCCGTCGATGTATAAGATGCCCCATCCTGATCCGCAAGTGATATTGGGCGAGTTGTTTGTGATGCTGTTCCATTCTGAGGACGTACGGGTGCCGTCCCAAGTCCTCCTGGGAGAGGGGTGAATCCATTGACCAAGTTCCGTTGAGCATTGGCCGACGTCGCGTTCAAGTCCAACGAATCTATCGATGATGGGCTTCCCGTTTTTGCAGCACTAGGGTCGAGGCCATACGCAGCAGCATGTGAAGTGTCAATGCTCAACGGTCGGCTTTCCCTACGCTCCCGTTGTGCTCCTCGACCAAGCAGCGCCGCCTTCCTAAGTGATCCTCTTCGTCTTCGAGTTCTTTGGTACTGTACTACGCTCGCTGATGGTCTCGCGACTGGGCGAGGAGAAGGTGGAATGCCATTGTCGTCGATTGCATTTTCGGTTTGGTCGTGTCGCCTCTCGGGGGATGTTCTCAAAAAGGGGAACTTGGATAGTATGCTCGAGTTCGAGGGGGTTCGTCGGTGGGATGAAGAAGACGTAGGTGAAGTATCCCGCTTGTTATGAGAAGTGTTTTCCATCACGAGAGTGGAAAGAAGTTGTCGAGCGCAGCAATTGTGTTGAATTGCTATCGCAGGCTTCGAACGAGTGGTAGTCGAGGTGTTGAGTTAGAACAAAGAAGCAAGTGTAAGGTATTCATGGCAACAGTCGAATGCCGTGAATTGACATTATTGGAGGAGGAGAGTTTGCTGCATGACTCCTGGAACCCTTCCGTCGTTGGTTATGTCAAGATTATGGACGTTGGATAATTATTGAAGCCAGATAGAACCACATGAAGCTAATGACGACTACTTTGAGGCTTGTGTCCATGTACGCCACATCAAAGACAAGGGATTTATCAACCCGCTCTAGCCGCTATACCGGACATGGATGGTGCTCTGTGGCTGTTGTTTAACCCCTGCATCTTCCGGAGTACCCCTGAAAGATCCTAATCTACCCCCCATCGGTCCGCCTCCACAACCTAATGGCTAAGGTAATGGATATCGCGACGTCAACGCATTCCAAACTCATCAGGCTTCTTTTTCACGACTCGCGCCATCGACGAAACCAGGTTTTGTGCGACCCGAACTCTGGGAAAACCCCAATGACATAATTTCTCAGCCTCTAGTTTAGAAATAGCGGGTTCCTGAGATCATCGTCGACCTAGACCGAATCAAGAGGCGCGATATCCGAAAACAGCAGCAGACACATGTCGGACTATCAGGGTGCTTCTTCTTTTCAGAACCTTCGTCCGCCGAGTTTGGTCATCCAGGGCGACAGCGACGACGATTTCGATATCACCAATCACGAAGCGTTTATTGATTTTGGTGGTGATCAAGAGAACGACTCTATCGCGGTAAATCGACAACTCAATCGCGAGGCTATCACTCAGAACTCGGCAACTTCGAATCTCCTCATTCCCTCCCCCGCGGCTGCGTCTTCGTCTTCGTCTTCCTTATCGCTTCCAACAATGGGTGGTGAAGACGACAAGGGGGACTCTGCTGCGTCCCCTGGATTTAAGAACCCTTTTAACTTCCAGACGCAAGTCATTTCTACAGGGCCTGTCAAGTCGGTACGTTGATCATGTATATGTCGTAACTTCGGCACATGCTAACCTCTTGGAAGAACATTGGACAGCGTCGCGGACATAGATACAAGCACAGTAGTATCTCCTCGCAACATCAAATCTTCAAAGAGCCACCGCAGAGGCCGCCTCCCGTTCTCCCCGCTTCTCTACCGATCCCGACCGTTCGCGAAGCATGGAAAAGCATGACAAAAGACCAACGCATCCATTGCTACTGGAGTATGTGCCATCTTGCCGTGGCTACATATGTTTTCTTCCGTTCAGAAGGGTCTCTTGCTACAACAGCCCTCTCGCACCTCGTCTTCTTTGACGCTGGTAGTGCTGCTGTATGTGTCATGGTTGATGTCCTCGGCAATTTTGAAGTTTGGCGACGTAGCAGCATTCGACACCCTTTTGGCCTCGAGAGAGCAGAGGTCCTTGCTGGGTTCGCTATGTCCGTTTTCCTCCTTTTTGGAGGCTTTGACTTGATCTCTCACACTCTCAAGCACTTCCTTGAGTCTCTTGGTAGCCACGAGGCTCATCATGAACATGGTCATGAAGGCCCTGATGGCTCTGTTGACCTCGTATCTGCTGCCGCAATGGTGAGCACACTGGTCTCGGCATATGGCCTTCGAAACCATGCTCGCATTGCTAAACTCATGCGTGTCTCGTACCTTGCTTCTCTTCCAAGTGTCCTCTCTAACCCTTTCCACTTCCTCACCCTGTCCTTCTCCGCTGTCATCGCTCTTCTTCCTCTACTCTCTATCTCGCTCTACACATGGCTCGACCGTCTCATCTGTGTCGTCATTGCTTTTGCCATGTTTGCTCTGGGAATGAGACTCGCTGTAGCTCAGGGTCTTATGCTACTGATGTCTTATGGCGGCACTGGAGGCAACAACGGTGTCAGTGCCGTTCTGAGGGAGATTGAGACCGAACCTAGCGTGGTGACTATCGACGATGCCCAGTTCTGGCAAGTTCACTATGGCCTCTGCATGGCCAACCTCAAGTTGAGTGTTGTCAAGGGCTATGATGAAATGTCGCTCAGCAAGCTACGGCAGCGCATCTCAGCCTTGATCCAGAACAGATTGGGCGAAGGATACGGCCATGGAGGCAGTATTCGATGGGAGGTGACATTACAAATGACCACTGAAGGTAGTACATGAGAGCAAGGAGTTTTCTGTCGTTGGGATAATAATGATAAATTCTGTATATGATTTACATACAGTCAGATATATCTAGAGAACATAAATATAGCGTCATGTTAGTAGTTATCGTTATTTGAGTAGACTGTACTATTCAATGTTATTGAGGAGGGTATCCTTGCGCGCAATCAAGCACTTCTATACACATCCTCATACAACGTGCCCTCTGCATCCGCCCGCCTTCAATCGGTTTTGCATACATATATATGTTGACAAGATACAGTTAGAGAGACCAACAAGTCCCCCTTAAGCATACCCAACAACCGCGTTTCTCAGGCAATTTTGTCTTGTCTTTCTGATTGCGGTGGTATTCTAAAATCAACAACCAAGCATTCAACTCCTTACTCCCAGTATGACCTCATTTCTCATTTGTGAAGGGAAAGCCCATTTAGAACAAACCCCATCGGCTCTGCTTGCGGTCCCGTCGTGAGCCGGAGTTCGACTTCTCACGATCACGGCCTTCAAGCTGTCGTAGACTCTCCATCTTCTCAAGGACCAACTCAAGCAGTTCCTTGCGGCGGATAACCTCCAAGTGTTTGCGAATCTTGGGATCCTCCTTGGCGAACTTCTCAATCTGATCCTCAGACAGGTGACGTCCTAGACGAAGATCAAGCTCTCGTGGGAAGTTGTAGTAGAACTCAGAAAGGAGCTCGACATTGAGGAAAAGGACGGCAGTGGATGCTAGCTTGGTAGCTGCAGCATCGAGGAATACTTCGGGGCAGTAGTATTTGTTCTTTGGGTCAGCACACTGCTTTGACTTGACTGCGAGCAGACGCATCTTGATGATGTCGGCTCTGTCGCGCAAGAAGACAGCCTCACGTCCTACAAAGGGTTAGCATCCAAGCTACTGAGGCTTTTGTGGTTAACTTACCCTTGCTCAGAAGAGCAGCGCTGAAGCCACCAGCGCCGCTACGGTTGTCGCCCTCAACAGCGACCTCACCCTTGCGGGCCTTGTCAACAAAGGCCATGACTTCTTTGATCTTTCGGCGTCCGCCGACGCTATCTTCCAAGTTCTTCATTGCCTTTTCGCAATCCTGGAGCTCCTTCTTGAGCACACCTCCAACGTGATCACGACCCTTGGTCCACTCTCGGTCCTCAAGTTCAATCTCAAACTTGTAAGGCTTGATGCAGTTTTCCACTTGGTCGCTGGTGCTGTAGAATCTCTCGTTCAAAATAGTAGAGGCAGCCTCCATAATGGCCTGTCGGGCGAAGGGGTGGCTAGCGAAGCTGGAGTTGCTGATGAGGGAGTCGATGTGAGCCTGGATAGAAGACGCAACTGCTGTGGTGGCCAAACGTCCAACACCAAGCTTCGTAAGCGCGGATGTGGAAGCATCCAATTGTCGGTGCCAGTAAAGGGAGTCAGCAGGAGCCTTGGGAAGATCGGCAAGGTTGTCAAGGTCGGGGTTGATGGGTGAAAGGTCATCGATGGGCTTGTTCCAATATCTGGCAGCTAATAAATCAAGTACTTTCTGGTCGAGCTCGTGCTTCAGAAGCTCATGCATCTGAGGGCGGCCGAACTCCTCTGCAAATTGCTTGAAAGAGTGCTTGAAAGCGTCAAGGCTCTCCGCAAGGTAAGACTCGGCTGAAAGAGGTCGGTCGTTGTACTGGACCTTGAACTCGTAAGTGGCCTCCTCAAGTTCTTGTCGAATAGCATCACTGGTGCTTTGCAGGCTGCTAGACATGGTCTGTTCCAAAACGTGCATAAGCTTCTTACGCAACGTGGGGGTTCCAACATTAACACCGGCCTCAGGGCCGAACTCCATGGGGTGAGACGAGAAGAAAGCATTCTCGTGCTTGACAATTTGTGAGAGTAGGTTAGTGTTGCCCATCTTGAAGAGACCCTGGTTCTGAGGAGCTTTAGGAACAACACCCACATAACCCAGTCTCAGAGGGTATTGCTGGTCATTCAGAATGCTTGCTCCGCGGACAGGGTCAACCAAGTCCATCTTAGTAATAACACCGATAGTTCGCTCGCCTCGGGGATCAACTCGGCGAGATGCCCGAAGAGCAGTGGAATTTGCAAGATCGACATCGGCAGCTGAAATGGCAAGGATGACATTGGGAGGCTGAATGTACTTGTCGCAGAGCTCGGAAATCTTCTGCTTCAGTTCCAGAGGCTGGTTCTGTCCCACAACCTGGATGTAGCCGGGAAGATCGATAAGTGACAGGTCGGGAACATTGGGGGAATAAATTGTTAGATGAATGGGGTCGTCGGAGACACACTGGCTATCAGGAACGGCAAGGTTAAGTTCAGTCAACGTTCGCTGAATAGATCCGAAGTCGGAAATACGCCTCAATCCGAGATCAGGGAATTCACCATACTCCTCCCTGGATGAGGGTGTGTTGACAAGTGTCAGTTCGATCGGCCTTCTTGTAACCATGTTGGATCCCTTGGGAAGAAATTCGTGGCCAACGATAGCCTCCAGGACGGAGCTCTTTCCCGAGGACTGAGAGCCAATAACGACGATAGAGGGGAGTGTGAGGGTGCTTGACTGACCAACTCTCTGGAGAATGCTTCGGATCTCGATCATCTTCTTGGTCAGAACCATCATTTGGTCATCCTTGGCCGCCTGTTCGCCGTTTCGAGGGTCCTCTTCATCCGACTTGTCGTATCCGTAGGCGGCGGCTGAGGCACCGACAGCAGCTGCGGCACCGAACTTGCTCTGCTTTGGCTCACCACCACCGCCCGAACCTCCCGAACCGCCAGTACCGATGTCTTCTTGAATTTTAAAGAGTTGTTTGGCCCAGTCAGGTAATTCTGCTTTTTCTTTCGTGCTTTCCCATCCTCGGTTGACCTGATCGGCGATATCCTTGGCACCTCCGAACAAGCTCGAAGCCGTACTAGATATAGTGTCCGTAGTTGTGTTGAATAAATTCACGGCGAATGTACCGGCCTCTGCGTTAAATTAGTGAAACCGTTGGCAAATTTGTTATTCGAGTCTTGACGTACGGGCAGCTTGATATTGTACCCAAGCAAAAGCACCGATAGCCACACCGCCAAACATTGCTGGCACCCTTAGAAACTTGACCATCAGCTTGGGCAAAAACCTCGCGAAGGAGGCATTCCTCGTAGTAACAGCATTGTGAAATGCATTTCCACCCTGCCACATTCGCTTTCGGGTGGCTCGTATCGCAGCATCGGCTTGAAGAAGTCCGCCAGTAGATTGGCGATGCAGGTGTCTAACGGGAAGAACCGCAGCGCGGCGTGGGAGAGGCCGTAGCCCTGCAGCGAGGACTCGTCCGCTCATGATTGTCGTTGGCCGTTTTGCAATAGTTCAAGATCAAAGTCTCGATGGTGAGGGCCGACGACGCGCCCGAGTTGTTGGTGACAATGACCGAGGCAGGCGAGGAGCATTCAAGGTCGAGTGAGTTGAGCCGCTTTTTAATGTGGTCTGTTCTCCCGATAACTTCTGATATCATTCGTGCCGCCATTTGGAGAACGAGAAGCTAACACGGGAGTTAGGTAATCAGCCCCACCACGTTATAGTGGCTTGTGAACGCTGAGATTACTGATAATCTTATCAAAAATTTCAGCAATAGATCAATGCAAGCTCTCAAAAAAAATCACCTTTATTGATCTAATCACTTTGTAATACTACTCCTAGGCCACAGAGGTTGACTTATCAATCGCCCGAGAAATCATTATCAATACTAACTGATCTATAGCCCCCTCCATTTCAGCGCCAGAAACAAAGGAAGTCTTATCTACACGTGACCAGCTTATCGGTCGCAAAATTTCTGGTGGGGCCAAACTTTTTTGAGTATTGAGAAGATCGTGTGTCGTCCCTCTCTACAACATCTTCAACACAACTTCCTCAATACCGCTTCCTTGGGACCACGACCTTGTCTATACTACCGAACCTCCTGTAGGAAGCCCGGAGTTTACGGGTAAGGGCCATCGCAGACAGTGATCCCAAGTCACAATAATGGCGATCCAAAAAAAGGTACGGGAATGAATGATTCTTCTCTTCAGAGCGCAAACTAACAACGGGATTAGCATGGCAAGGGCCGTCTCGACAAATGGTACAAATTAGCAAAGGAAAAGGGCCTGAGAGCCCGCGCTGCTTTCAAACTCATCCAGCTCAATAAGAAGTATGGCTTCCTCGAGCAGAGCAAGGTTGTCATCGACCTTTGCGCAGCGCCTGGTGTAAGTGTTATGGTCTTGTCATCTTGTGTTCCTTTGATAACACCTTTGTAGAGCTGGCTCCAGGTCTGTCAACAGACATGTCCAAAAAATTCGATTTTGGTAGGTTGCGATCTTACGCCAATCAAGCCAATTCCAGGTTGCATAACGTTCTGCTCCGACATCACATCGCCCGAATGCCGAGCGACCCTAAGACAACACTTGAAGACATGGAAGGCCGATACTGTGCTACACGATGGAGCTCCTAATGTTGGAGCAGCTTGGGTTCAGGATTCTTTTAACCAAGTTGAGGTTTGTACTTCTACTCCACACCGGATTCAACAAATCTCTTCTAGTAATAGCTGACTGAGATTCTCTAATAGCTCGCTTTACAAAGTTTACGCCTAGCGACTGAGTTCCTTCGTCCCGGGGGAGTATTTGTATCGAAAGTGTTCCGTTCCAAAGAATACAACAGTTTTCTTTGGGTGCTAAACCAGCTCTTCACCAAGGTTGACGCAACTTCTCCTCCAGCTTCCCGTCAAGTTTCAGCCGAAATTTTTGTGGTGTGTCGAGGGTACAAATGTCCAAAGAAACTGGACCCGCGACTTCTTGACCCTAAATACGTCTTTGCGGAACTCCAGGATCCAACCCCCAATAATGAGGCCAAGGTCTACAATCCTGAAGTCAAAAAGCGCAAGCGAGATGGTTACGAGGAGGGCGACTACACACAGTTCAAGGAGATGGCGGCTTCAGAATTCATACAAACAACAGACCCAATCGCTGTACTAGGCTCCTACAACCGACTTACCTTCAAGCAGCCTCCCAATGGAGATGTTGCCCTGGCTGCTCTTGACAAGCTTCCCGAGACTACAGACGAAATCCGAAACTGCTGTTCAGATCTACGAGTGCTGGGACGAAAAGACTTTAAAATGCTGCTCAAGTGGCGGTTAAAAATGAGGGACATCTTCCAACTCAAAACCCCACAGGCCCCAACGGTTGAGGAACCCGAGGAGGTGGCTGAAGTTGAGTCAATGGATGAAGAGCTCAAGATCCAGGAAGAACTACAAAATATGAAGGACCGAGAAAACGCCAAACGAAAACGAGAGAAGCGCAAGGAAAACGAGCGAAAACAACGCGAGGTAGTGCGCATGCAACTCAACATGAGTACGCCTTTCGACATCGGTCTAGAAGAAAGCGGACCAATTGGTGAGGGGGCAATGTTTTCACTCAAGAAAGTCGACAAGACAGACGCCATGCGAAGATTGAATCGTGGCAAGATGATTGTTCCGACCCAAGCGATCCAGAAGGAGGCCGACAGTGGCCTTGGCTCCTCAGGAGAGACGGATGATGAGAGTGACGCTGAAGAAGATCGCTTGGAGCGAGAGCTTGAGTCCATGTACGACCAGTACAAAGAGCGCAAGGCTGAGGTTGATGCGAAGTACCGAGCGAAAAAGGCCCGTAAGAATTTCGGTGACGATGAGTGGGACGGTCTGTCAGGCGAGGAAGCGGATGAGAAGGATGACTCTTCGGATCTTGAAGAGGACGATTCCTCTTCCGATGAAGACGAAGACCCTCCAGAGGGACTTGTCCGAGATCTGGATTCTTCGAAGGGAACAAACGGCTTATCAAAGAGAGCAACGGCCTTCTTCAACCAAGACATCTTCTCGGGCATAAGCGGAATCTTACCTGAGCAGGAAGATGCTGCTGAGGATAGCGCGGATGAAGAAGTCAATCGAGATGCTGCAGCCATTATGGCTCAGCAAGCAAAGAATCGCAAAGCTGAGGCTCCTGCTAAGTCTACCAAGACCAAAGCGGCCCAAGTCGACTCTGATGCCGAGATGGAGGACAATGAGGATGGGTTTGAGGTTGTCAAGCGAAATGACGATGACGATTGGGATAAAGACACTCGAAGAGCCGACGGGCGACCAGGTAAGCAAAAGACTTGACAGACAATGGCACACCGTACTAACAGCTACACAGATATCGACATTATCACTGCTGAAGCGATGTCCCTTGCCCACAGGCTCGCTACTGGTCAAACGACGACACATGATGCTATTGATGACGGTTACAACAAGTACGCCTTCCGGGATCGGGATGGCTTACCAGACTGGTTTGTCGAGGATGAATCACGCCATGACAAGCTTCAGAAGCCCATCAGCAAGGCCGCTGCGCAGGCAATCAAGGAGAAGCTGCGAGCTTTCAATGCTCGCCCCATCAAGAAGGTGCGCGAGGCCAAGGCTCGCAAGAAATTCAAGGCCGCGCAGAAGCTGGAGAAGCTCAAGAAGAAGTCAGAGTTGCTCAACAACGACGAAAACATGACGGAGAAGGAGAAGGCTGATAGCATCTCGCGCCTTATCTCAAGAGCAGCAAAGAAGCCCAAAAAGCAGGCGGCCAAGCTCGTTGTCGCCCGCGGTCTCAACCGGGGCATCAAGGGCCGTCCTAAGGGGGTTAAGGGGAGATACCGCATCGTTGATAGTCGTATGAAGAAGGAATTGCGAGCGCAGAAGAGGATTGCCAAGAAGAAGAAATAATCACGGGCGGCACGGGGTTGAGGCGTGGGTATAGATCTGGTGTTTTGGTTTTATGTTGCGTGGGGCGATTTTCTAGACTACTTTCTATTTCCCAGGCTTATATCACGAACAAAAGTCGATGTAGGATAAAGTGGACCTGTAAAGTCCAAGTCGTACCTAGTTTAAGGGTTCCGGTTAGCATTGCAAGGGTAATCAAAAGTATGTGGCTTGGTACCAGTAGTTGACGGCGAGGACGAACCCTTCGTCTTCCTCGGCGCACGATTGGAGCACTTTGTGATACCTAGCCCATGTTAGTAATTGATGTTTAGCAAAAAAAAAAAAAAAAAAACAGGCTGTAAAATGACTTACCACATAGCAGGAAGATAAAGCATGTCCCCGGGTTCCAATGTTACTCGTAAAGGCCTGGCAAGATGGGAGAACTTTGTGGCATTTTGTTCAGGCTTATCCGGATCCCAAATTGCGAAAGGAACAGTCTCATCATTAGGATCCATCTTTAGCTCCATGCCATTCTCTACGCGCGTGTACGTTGCGGGCTTGAGAGGTTGCTCGTTGACGCAGGAGTGGCATAAAGATGGCAGTAGAACGAAGTGCTTTCGTCCCAGAATCTGGACGTAGATATTTTCGTAGTTGTCTTTGTGCATAGCTGTAACAGATTTAGAGTTACCGATCCATAGGTTTACGGCATCGGGGCTCTTGTCAAGTGCTATTCTTGCAAAAGGGATGTCCTTTTGTACGTCTGAGAAGAGAGTGATGTACTCCTCATGCAGGTTATCATTTTCTTGAGGTCATTCAGTAACGCCTCTGGGAGAGATATAGGCTAACTTACGAGTTTGGGCATATCGCACTTCGGCATCAGGAGGAAAATCAGGATCCGCGCCTTGGCGTGCTACATACTCAAGTAGCTCTTCAAAGGGTTGATCCTCATAGTGAGGCTTTGCAAAGACCAGCGATTCTTCACCAGGAGGCACAGTAGGCATATCAGCATTGCTGTGAAAGTCAGCGAACAACTCCCTTTATTGCTCGTATCTAGCAGAGATAACTAACCCACATGGGGTAACAGCAACATTCACATTCTGCCCCTTCATCACAGAGAGCAGATACGCAGAGTTCCAATCCTGACAGGCTTTCCATGATGAAGCCCCGCCCCTTACCACGAATGGTGTGTTGCGAGCAACATATCGCATGAATTCTAGGGGACTGGGTTCATCGTGGAGTTCGTCGATACTATTGCTGTTGAGTTCGTTGAAAGTGGAAATGAGATTCTCGATGGCTTCATCTGTATACAATGGATTATTTCTTGAAGTGTTTGCTGATTTATCTTCAGAAACAACTCCTTGTGGCGTTGTTGGCCCATTCATCATGCGAGAATGTTAAGGTGAGGTTTTGGTAGGTTTATAATTGGGTGGAGAGAAAAAGTCGGTTAACATCAAACCTCGAAAATGGGGTTCAGCACAACTACCTACCTGTATGAGGTACATGAAACATTAGGTTAACATAAATACTTTTTATAGCACTGGTAACCCAAGATATGAGATTAGGAAGTTGGGTAAATATGAATTCTAGTGCAGTGAAAGTATTTGCATAATACGCAGTACCAAGTGTATCCAAATGGTTACTAGAGGTTCCATTCAGCAGATATTCAATGTTGTTGCTGCATGCTACAACTTTGCATACATCAAACAGATTACCAATTCATAATTCTTCAAAAAAAATGAAAAAAATAAAAAAAATAAAAAAATAAAATAATAATAATAATAAAAAATGATAAAAATTGGTCATCATCTACCTGGTATCGTGATTTGGTAGAAAGCCAGAGACTCAGACCGACTTAGATCGGCCTCTATCTATCTACTTCAATTGACCGTTAAATGCGTGATGTGGCTGGAGAATCTTAATTTGGGGAAATGTTTATGTCATCGTTTCTTTTCCTTAGCTCATGCGGCTCTTTCAGTCCTCCACCTTTTCAGGTCCCGCCATCCCCACTTCATCATTCTTTCGTGCAGCAACAAGATCTTTCCGCTGGGGCTCATCAGTTCAATTCGCCCCAGACCAATTTCGTCAAGTTTTTTTTTTACGCGTCGCATCGACTTGAGAATGAACTATAGGACACATGGAATAAAATGGCATCCGAGCTCGAAGGCTTGATCGCGGGCCTTTTGGTTCATATCTCATGTCATGGTGAAGAAGGCAAGTTTATTATTTTAATTCCTGCCACTACTCAAGAACCAATCACTAACTGCTTTACTCTAGGCTGTCCTGTGGATGGTGTTTTGAAAGCCATCCAACATCCCTCAACCCAAACAGAATCATTATCTGAGGGTGATTCCGCTGTGCAAGCCCGCACTGCCGCGACCATTTGGAGCTGGCTCATTGCGAGACGGGATATTTCTGTCGGCGCTGATCGCGAGTACAATCACCTAACTCTAGACCAAGTACTGGCACTTTCAACTGCTGGTGACACCCCTGGACAAAATGCAGAACCTACAGAACCCCACCATGTTCGGGTCTACGCCTCTGAGGATACCATGTGGGAGTCTCTTACCGGCCATGCAGTTGACTACAAGCGAGTACCCAAGTCTGAATGGATGCTACTTCTGGGTATAGCTTCAACTACTACCCAAGGTATTCTTCAGGGAGATCTTGGACGTCTGACAGATCAAGACAAGCGCAGTGTGCCAAAAAGAACAGATAGTCTCCTTAAGAAAGGATACATTGTCAAGAGAACAACACTTGTACGCGGCACAAAGACGAGTAAGATGTGGCTGAAGCTATTCGCCCCTCCTTTACCGAAAGACGGCGAGGGTGTAGACGAAGCCCGGCCAGACATGACACTAACTCGGCAAGTCCTTGTCGAAGATCTCGAACCCGTCCCTTGGCGCGTACGATGGACTGGCGAATCCATTGACTACATAGCATTGGCCACAACCATCATGGCCATCGTCAAGGAGTGGGGAGTCCTCCAGATGAAAGACATGAAATCCAAACTTGGTGTGCTGGGAATGCGTTGGCAAATGAAGGTCTTGGCCAAAGTATGTCGCTTTCTCAACCAGCGAGGCGTTATCCAATATGTAGCAGCGAAGCTGGGAGAAAAGGTATTCAAGGACTGCGTCAAATATGTCCGAGACCTCAACGCAGAAGATTGGTCCCTGTATCTTTCAACAGGCAAGAGAAAGAGCAAGACTCCAAGGAACCCAGATCTGGATGGTTATGATGGGAACAAGCAACTCATAGGTCAAGCCTCTAACGTTTCCGAAGTATCCAAATCACCGCCATGGTCTTTGGACAAGCCGATTCCTGTCATAATCGCCGAGATGGCAAAACGCCTAGGAGATGTTGGACTCACAAACCCGGATGTTTATGCCTTGACGTTAGGCCCTTCATACAGCCGACACCTTTCCTCAATGACCACAGCATTGGCGGTTCCTGGCTTACAGCCACCTCACCTGGCCCATTTTCAGATTTATAGCGAACATACGAGATCTGGAAAGGTCGCCTCTTATCGTTACTTTGCACCAAACGCCCCTCAAACACCAGTTGATGCCGCTGGCCAAGAATCAACACCGACTCCTGCAGATGTCTATGGTTTCTCCTCGCTACCCTCGTCATCGATATCTCATGAGAACTCGCCAACATTGGCTGAGCTTTGCAGCATGGGAATGATCAACAGAAAATCAGTGGGCCGCCCCAAGGCCTCCAAAGCTAAGAAGGGGAAACCTACACTAACCCCAAAGGCAAAAAGAGGCCGAAAACGACGTGCTCCAACACCAGAAGTCTCACCACAAGAGGAGGTTGTGCAAGAGGACGAAGTCGCCGAAGAAGTAGTGATCCCACAGATTCCAGAAACAATTGTTCCAGAACCCAAATTACCTCCAGAGACACCAGCACCTAAATCACTAGCACCACATGAAATTGATGAAGACCAGCAGGATGATGCTGTATCTGAACCTCAAAAGGCTGCTACCCTTGTGGTGGCTCTCAAAGTATCACCGGCAGCCCTCAAAGAACTTCTTGCGAGGGCACAGACAGATGTGGCGACACCTGCACGGCCAACAAGAACCAGGCCAACAAGATCTTCCGCCAGGAAAGTCCAGACTAGGACCGTCGATGCTGATGCCGAAAACGAAGAAACTCATAACCGAATGGATGTTAATGATGAGCTGGAACCCAATAACACTACCGAGAGCCTACTCACCGGGAGGAAACGCGGCCGACCGAAAAAGGGTGAGGATAGGCCAAAAGGAAACGCGGAACAAGCCACTGAAAATGATAATTCCCTACGGCCCTGGGTTTGCGAAAAATGTGGCAGAGCATGGAAAAATGATAATGGCCTGCTTTATCATGTGACCAAGTCAAAGACGAGTTGTAACCCATCATTTGATGTGTCTACAGTGACACCAACTCGGCGTGGAAGAAAAGAATCGGTCATAGAAGTTGAAGACCAAGACACTGCGACACCTGTTGTTGACGAACCACAAGAGCCAGACCGACGAGTTGTGGACAACGAGGGAAGAGAAGAATCCCAGGATAAAGACAAAAACCACGATAATAATGAGAATACTGGAAGAGAGGTTGACAACGATGAAGGCGAAAAGGACGGAAAGGCTCGTGGCGAAGGCAAAGAACCAAGCCTAGAAAATGAGGATATACCAACACTGAAGCCAGTATCGAGAACACGCGGCCCAATTGCAGCCCGGCCAACTTGGTCTTCACGGCCAACCCTAAGTTTCAAAGGAGAGGCATTTCAAGTCAACCCGGAATTGCAACGACCTCCAGTTGCAATGTTCGACTCTCCTAAACAGCTCTCACTTATTAACGGTACTAATGGTGCCCTTGTGCAAGGCGAGAACAGCCAATTGCGCCCTGTTCTCAGTTCATTGGATCGATTCAGCCTCGCAGGAGCGTCTCCCAAGACGCCTCGGTCGAAACTCCAAAGAAACGAATCTCAGCCAGACGCAACTCCCCAATCTGAACAGCCTCAGCCCATGCAACCTTGCGCCGATGGGACACCTAGCGCGGTTGGCTCTTCTGTGAAACCGAAGACGGCTATGGTCACTGATACTCCTATTACCAAGGCTGTCATCAACAACCGTATATCCCAGATCATCCAAAATATCTTGGCAGAGCATCAAGGGGTTTTCCCAGGAGGCAAATCTTTGTGGACAGCCATCAGTATCCGATGGGTCGAAGCCTTTCCTGAGGTAGTGCCACAAATCCGCTCGTATCAGGCTGCATTCCGAGAACTATTGAAGCATAAGATTGTGGCCGAACATTGGCTCACATTTCGCAGTAAGAAAGGTGTGACTGAGAAATGCCATTTGGTTGTCACAGCTGGGGTCGATCCTTTTTCTCCCGAAGCTTCTGAGGTGGCTCAGAAGATTCAAGAAGCACATCCAGATCTGTATCTTCCCCCTCCATTCGATGCTCAACTTGATAGCGATCTCTTGAAACGGGGTCGGCGAGATCTCCCTGAAGAAGTCGAGATGCTAGATGCACCGGTATACGTGGCACGAGCTGCCCAGAAGCGGGCTTTGGATGAGTATGATGACGATGGAGAAGACTTCCCGCCGCCTGCAAAGCGTGGTCGAAAACGCAAGAGTATGTTTACAGATGGACGCCCTTCACGATCCCGGGCGTGGCAAGGCGACATGGGAGAGCCAATGTGCTATGAACACTTTGAGGCCTCTCAAGGTGCTCCTGAAGCCCTTCATTTTCTGGACCCTAACACATGTTTGGAGGAAGATGGTATCGAAGGATCAGAACGCTATTTCACCGATGACTTCAGGGCTACTTTGGAGCAACGGCTTTCCAGCTCTTTCTCAGGAGAGATTGTTTTTGACAAGCCGATCATCGTTTCCGGCTACGATGGTGTCTGGCCACGTATTACACTCCAGGACTTCGAGATGCAAGATGCCAGTTACACGTTGACGGGATGGATGCCTGACCCGAATTGGTTTGCCTGGTCGTCAATGATCGACATGATTGACAGGAAAGCGCATTCACTCAACCGTGATAAGCTCCAGCGCCAAGATGTTCTTGACCCGTACCGGTGCTTCATTGAGAGGCTGTACTGCTGCATGGACCTGGAGCGAGCGTGGTCGGAATCATTCATCAATGCACCGCCCGGAGCAGCAGGCCCTCACAACATCTTCATCTCATTCTCAAGTGAAAGGGACGATCAAGTGCTTGAGACTCCAGCCCCTGAATTTTCTTGGCCCCTGGATTGGCAGCTTACCCCAACGTCTTTCCCAGGAGACGTTCCTGACCGTGCTCTTCTGGTGGACACCTCGTCTGATGAGGAAGATGATAGCACTGAATGGCCTGAATTCCCGGCATACAGGCAACAGAAGCTTGGTCGAGGCGCTGGCCGCCAATCGAGAGGCCGAGGTGTCGGTAGAGGCTCAGTCAGTCGACCGCGAGCATCCATCAGTCGCCAGCAACTAGCACAACAACCAAGAGTCAAAAGAGTGCGCCTGGTCACACGAGCTCTGATGCCCATTCCTGAGGAAGCTGAGCAGAGACAGCAAGGCCAGAATGACCAGCAGGGCCCAAGCTCCGTTGACAGTGATTCAGAACGTCTTCTAGCTGCTTTGGTCGCTGTTCGTGTTCTCCTTGGTGGTGCCGACAAGTCTGTTGATTGGGGATTACTCCTTAAGCTTTTCCCTAATCTTGCCCTGAAAGATATCCGCCGGTTCTGGATCGATGCCCGGAGAGACCAGGGTGCCTATGTCAGGAAGCTAACCAAGGATTTCCAAGATCGGTTCATAATTGCCTACTCTAAGAATGAGCTCCCAGAATTCGACTTTGAGGATCCTATGGACTATGACTGGGACAGCTTGATTGAATGGACCCTTGAACTGCCTCGCAGAAAGGGTGTTGACCTGCCATCGACCAGGCATTACTTCGAAGACAATTTTTCCACCTCTGCAGCTGCTACTCACGAGGAAGAAGACCCACGGGAGAAATTCTACAATCCTCAGTCGTCCGTTTATGCACGGTTCGAGGCTGTCACTTTCCCGGCATTTGTCACTGTTGACAACATGCTCAGTGGCCTGGATCAGAAAGTCAAGATTACGAATGAGGTCATTGCGAGGTCATGGGTGAGATCTCTTTGCTGCACAGATGAGAGTCGCTACACAGTTGACCAGATACAACAAAAGTTTGGAACACTCGCAGACGGCGATCAAGACCAAATCAATGCCATACTGAAGGAAGCCATTGATGTCTTGACGGCACAGCGCATCATTTGCAAGAGCAAGCGGCCCCCTCTATCAGGAAGACCATTCAGACTGAATGAAGCTTTCGGGCATGTACTTGGAAAACTTGCCCAACGAACTAAGTACCAAGACGCTGCAGACTTCAAGTCAAAACTGGATGCGACCTTCCGGCGTGGTGAAGCTTATCAGGTTCCTTTCAACCTCCAAGACGGAGCTGTGATGGCTCTCATGAATCTGAACGCGAGTGAGAGGATCAAGCTCACCCCGGTCAATGTGCCTCACATACCTCTGGGTTTCCGTCCGGGTTATTACGAGATGCGCAAGTTGAAGAAAGACAGCTACTTTTGGAACATCGAAGCAACCCCCACGGACTCGTACAAGTATGACGAGGACGTGAGTGTCATCCGCAAGAGCATCCATGAAGGACCACCGACTGCAAAGCACTTGCTTCCACAATGGGTTGACTTCTTCGGGCGTAGAGATGCAGAACGGTGGATGGACGTCTTGGGAGCTTTCTGTTTTGTATATGCTACGAGAGGATATCTTACTATCGAGGGCGTGTGCAACGCACTCAAGCCGATCCTGGAAGAGTTTGAGGCCGAACTCATCATGGACTGGGGCATAAAAACTGGTGTGCTTGAAGAGGATGAGGATGGCCTTGGACTCAGAGTCGGAGAGTGGTGGTGGTTAGCTGTACCGTGGCAATGTGGACGGCAGCTCAAAGCCAGGAGAGAAGTGGAAGACTAAGAATTGTTAAAATACCTTATTAATTGGGAGTCCTTTACAGGAAACTGAGATGAAAGTCAAACCATTATAGTTTGCCATAGTAAATAATATCTCTAGAAGAGATAATTGTCACAACTTGCGTCTTATGCAGAAGGGCGGGCATCACTTTCATCCACAATTGTTAGCAACAACATGAATTGCATGCTTTGGTGTTGCTCTTCCTGGCTCGGCTCATGTTTGTCACTCTTTGAGAGTAATTAGGTCCAACAGACGTGGTTACTGTTTGTGTCCAGGTTTTGCTTCATCAATCGTCTAATGTTGCCCAGTGTCAAATATTGTGAAGTTTGCCCCTTACCAAGGCTGGACAAACAGTCATATAAACACCAACGTTGCACCTTTTAAGATATGAAACTGGGAATTCGACATGATTTAGCTATAGAATAATGAAAACAGTAGAAGCAAATCAATAATGATACTAGTAAATGCTGCCGAGCTGACAACTCGCAAACTTGATGATTTGAGGTATAAAATCACGACTTTCCCCATTTCTGATTTAATTCCTTTTTATAGCCTTGCCTACTTTTATATATATATTCGCACACAGCCTTAGCAGTAAAGGCCAAGCAAAAGGCCGATGGTTGCGTACTATGGAGAGGCAGCTGAGCAATACATGTTCCACCTCCAGCATTACTGTCTCGAAACTGGGAGTAATTCTCAGAAAGAAAAAAATGAGACAGAAATAAGATGTCTGCGGGCTTGGAATTGGCATATTTGCTGGCTCGTTAACTCTTCTCAACATGGAAGATACCCACCTCTCCAGGCCCCTGGAATTGTAGAGGCTATAAATATCATGCTCATGACACGGTGAGTATATGCCTTTCAGTTGATCAACCAAGCTGACTTTTGGTGACTGAAGTTTCATTCTCGTACAGAATCTCAGAAGCACGTTTGAAGCTGCAGCTGGGGAGAAGTGAAACCATGATGAAAGATACATAAGCGGCCGGGGGGGGGGGGCATTGATGGTGAAAGCTTGCCCTCTTACAGCTGAGATATGGCACAGTTACAGGAGCTCTGCTGTATGGATGGGGTCACCATCTTCAGAAGAGTCTCTGGAGAGGCTCTCACTCTTATCAACTTGTCCCCAAACATCTGGGGAAAAGTCAGTTCAATTGCAAGTGAACCGACATCGACATCTCGACTCAACTTCATCATGCCAGAAACACGAAAGACAATCTCTATCTCGCAGCAAGACACGCTTTTCTATACCTATATATTACAGCATCCCATCAAATCCCGGCGATTGCGTGCTTCCCGTCAACAACTACAGAAACTAGACATCCATGAAATCGCCGAAAAACTCAACAAAACCGGCATAACACCTGATAGCATTGTGCTTATGTGACATATTTATCAGTTCGACCCTCAGCTTCTGAGAAGATTTTAGCCGGCTGATGCTACCAAAACATTCCTTCAGAGGATATGAATTGTGTTCCTTTAATTCAGAACTTCTCTTGCGGACTATAATATAAAATGTGCGAGCACCGCTGGAAGAGAGGACCTTGGCCATGTCAAAGACTCGCAGCCAGCCAGTGGAAGAGTATGGCTATCCAAGGAGGATGCTGTGCAGGACGAGCACACCTTTCCAGGGCCAGCGAAGAGAGCCAGTCCTTCCAGGGCGAGAGTATTAGACTACAGCTCCATCAGTCAATATCATTCAACAGAGTCAAGCAGCACGCATACAATCAAGTCAGCCAACACCGCAGACAGATCCACTTTCTCCCTGTCCAAGGACGAAAACGAGTTCACTTCACAGACACTCCGCAAACAGAAGTAATCGGGTTCAAAATTCGAGACGGGGAAAAGACCTTTGAAACTCGAGGCCCCCCCATCACCAGACAACAACACCAAGTGCCAACGTTCCTTTCAAGGATGCATCAGGCATGTCCAAGCATATAAAGGAAGGCCACCCAGTACAAGGACGCACAGAAATATTCTCTCACAGATCCAGCCTGAGGAACCAAGATAGAGGCCTTCTGTAGTCAAGTTACGTGTTTTCATCCGGTTGATATCTTATTGTTTTACTTATGACTTAATACTGGCCTGAAAGTTGTCGGATGAAGTAGTCGAGAGCGATTCAGTGACTTGGACTAGAGATCCTGAACTTAAGATAGTTAAGTATAACTTAAGATCATTTCATCATAAGTTTAGGATGAGGTCATTGCAACCTCTTCTAAAGACAGACTAGCATTTGCATTATGATTTAAAAAAGTAAAAGAAAAGTAATAGTTGCTGCAATTGGCAAAAACATACAACAGCGGGGATTCGCTGGTCGTCACCGACCCAACTACTAATCCGCCCCTTACCAGCTTGACTATGGGAGAGCGGACGGGATCCCGTATTTTCTGGTAGGTATGGTCGTATGTACAAGCTGCTGCTGCGAACTGGATTATGGAGTCTGTCTCAAGCTGAATTATGACGCCCCTTGGGGACTCGTGTGTCAACCACAGCTCCACCATCGATCAGATCAACTGTGATACTCCTTCTCAACCAACTCATCACTGTCTCGGACTTTCTCTTCGACCACAGTGCTCGCAGTGAAGAATTCCTCGTAGCACCTAGACTTGAAGTGACGGCCGTGACATGTTATAATCCACCAGAAGAAAAAGAATACACAGTTGTTCATTAAGAAGAAGTAGGCGAGTTTCCACCAAAAGTATTCATACAGCCATGAATGAATAAGGACCAGAGCTTCAATAGTACCCTGTAAAGACAAGCAAAGCAACAACCCGATGAAGTCCCCGAGATCGAATACTTGGAGCGAAGGTGGGCCAGGAGAAATGAAGCCGAGTAGATCGGGGATGTGCAAAATCTTGGACTGGATGTAATACCCGCGAGTGGCCATCTTCAGCATCCAGGGGCAGAGGTCCTCGCTGGGGGTGGAGATTCCATGCTCCATCATGACGGGGACCTTGATGATGTATACAGCAGGTATATTCTCTAGGGGAGCGGTTATTGTCAGAGGTCAGACGTAGCAGAGATGATGGAGGCTTACTGTAAAAGGTTGTCTGTCTTTGTAGGTAGGTAGGTAGTTTGGTTTCAGGTCTGAGGGATCGGAGGGATCTGGTGCTTTTATATCTTTGTTAAAACAAGGTTCAGCCTGCGCACAAAAGCATCCAATGCAAACGCCTTCGAGTTCTCGTTATTGGGGCGCCAGGAAGATTAACTTTCAGGTGAGCCTTGCCTGTCGTGAATGCTAATGCTTCTGAGACCACAGGACAGCCCTTATTTGAGAGACAAAATTCCAATGTGGACATTTGACTTCCTCCCATCAAAAAGACTAAAATACTCAAACAAAGTCTGCCTCTTCTACCAATCGAGTGGACCAAAGTCGTTTGTTCACTGGGGTTAGATATTCGAGCAAAGTTAGTAGTATACAAGACGTCTACCTCACGTTCAAGACGGTCTTCACATCAGACTCAAATTGACCGGATATCTAAATCGCCCCTAACTGACTGATCCATGTGAAAACACCATACGCCATGCCGACAATAACATATGAAAACCCATAGTACGCAATCACACAGCGAAGATGATCTTGAGAACGAGGGCCACCAAAAGCACCACCAAAACAACGATAGTTCGGTCAAGCCACAGAGGAACACCGTCGTCCGTTGCTCTCCGAGCTTGCTGCGCTTGTGCCTGTGCTGCAGCCTGTGGTACAAGTCCTTGAGCCGCCGGAACGGGGAGCGGTGTAGTTCGGGTCGGAGTAGGGTTTCGGTTCTCTGCTGGTGGTTGAGGGGCCGAAGAATCTTTGGCGGTCGTGACAGCATCTGGAGCGGTCTGAACAAATCCCTCTGCAAGCTGAGCTGTCTCTGCGTCGTCGTTTGTCGGTTCGGGTTTGCCCTCGCCCTCCTTCTTGGCTCCCATCTCATCTCGCCATCCCATGTTCAACTCTTTGGGGATCTCAACTTCCTCTGCACTTGATGATGCTTCCTTTGCTCGCTCTTCGCATTCCTTGATGATCTCGCCGTTTGTCTTCCCGCAAGTTGCGCATTTGAATGCCGGTGACTCGTTGGCAAGACGTTGGCGCACTGCGTCAGTGGTTTCAAGACCTCCAAGCTGGCCACGAGCATCCGTCTCCATAAAACTTCGGAGTCTATACAAGAGGAAATATCAGCTAAAGCATTCCCTTAAGAAGTAGCTGGAGAACATACGCTACAAGAGCTGTCCGTACTCCCCACGCAGGTTGCCACGTCTCCTCATGATGGCCACTGATACTCAAGCAGATCTCACGATTGGCTTCGAATCGACCACTTGGTGTCATGAAGCGGAAAGAAGGCGGTCGAAGTGGATATGTGGGTGGAAGAACTATGCGACCATGATAGATGCCGTTACTGTAAACTGAGTTGGGTGGCCCCTTGAGTGTGAAGTGCCACTCGAACAGGTCGGATTCGAGGGGCTCGGCTGTGTAATCGGCAGAAGGTGAGTTGGAGATTTCGGCTGCTTCACGAACTATTTCTCGAGTTAGTTCTGGGGTCAATAATTCGAGGTGACGATGCTCTAGTATGTGTTGCATGTTTTGGAGCTGGCCACTTACGTATTCGTCTAATCGTAGGCGATTTCGAGCTGAACTTTGGAGTCGCCATGACGGTGTTTGTAACGTTCGCTTGCGAGTTTCGTGTCACAAAAATGGAAGCTCCCTTGAAAGTTATATATGTATATGTATATGTCGTTGGATTAATGACTGCTCTAGACGGTCATTGCTTGGCGAACGTGGGGAGCTCGTTCAAGGAAGCCAGCTATCGAGCTTGCGAAGGACAACGTGGAAGTTAAAATAATACGGGTTACAGCTTGAAAGTAACAATAGCGATTCGAGTAGCAATAATGGATTCAGGCAGAGAAAATGAAAGTAAGCTTAGTCTAGGTATGAAGTCAACGAAGCTCTTGTAAGGTGGTATCTTATGGGATGCGCTGCGCTGCTTGTCTCGTCTCGTCGCTATGATTGCCGGAACTAGAGTGGGCGGAGCCCCACTCATGATGATGCACGCAAGACGGGCTCTTATACAGCGCTCTATCCACTATTAGCATGCTCATGCACTAAACCGTAAGACGCCCTATAGCGGGTTCACCCAATCACAAGCTTTCCTTACCTAAGCAGAGCCGTCACCGAATTGCCCGGTTCAACAACTCCATCACGACTGACCATTGCCGTATCATCACTATCCTCGTCGCCTCGTCCACGGCTCCCAATTCGGTCTCTACGTACGTCAATCGCGATATACCACTCATCTCGATATCTCCGCCAAGTTCAATTTCCACTAACACCTCCGGCCTGTGCAGTCCAGAACTCCGAAACGAGCGACTATCACATCCGATTTCATCATGGCTGGTCACGGTCACCACAGCTTCAATGGCCCTCCTAAGCCCCCGGTGGCTCACGTTCCCCGCATCTACCGATTCACCGCGACAGCTCTAGGCGCTGGCATGTGGTTCTTCGTGAGTCACCCTAGAACCTCGCGACTTTGAACCATGGATTGGGGCATCAAAGCGAGGGTTACAACGTTTAGACGAATGGATTTGCTAATCAACCAAAATAGCTTATGTACCGGGCGAAGAAGGATGGTATGCATCAAACATTCGCTAACTTGGGAGTTGTTGTTTCGAAGGATCATTGGCTAACATGCTTTAGGTGCCGTTCTCCTCGGCCTCAAGCACCCTTGGGACCACTAAACGATTACCATATACGATTACTTCCATTCCTGCGGCAATTACAACAGAGAAGGCATTGGGCGTCGATATTAGAGGACAAGGCGGTTCAATGCAGGGTATATAGGGCAGAAAAGGCTCTTGAATTGAAGAAGAAGATCAAATGACAGTCCCGAAGTGATGCGCACGATATTCCGAGTGCCAACATATCATTTTCCTATCAGCGATTGCATTCCCCATTGATGGGAAATCCGGAAACCGAAATTCTCAAGAACTCTTGTGGTCCCTGGAAAAACTGCCCCCAATGACAAAATGCGCATTATTGAGACGTTCAGGTTCTTCCCATTCACAGCGAAGAATTGGTTCGGCAAACATGTCCATAAAAATTCAGGCATTGGTCTTTTATCCAACCAAGCCTCTTGTAATTTGATCTCTCTAATCAGACTAACAGCTTCACGCTTCCTTTGCAGTCTTTATACTCTATAACGGCTCCAATTAATACTCAATCCTCATGAACATAAGTCTGCTCTCATCCAATGGCTATGCAACTTGCTTGTTTTCCTCCAGTTTAAATCCGAGATGCTTCCGCAATCACCTTATACTCTTTGCGCTTCTTGGCCTTTCCGGTCACTGACTGCTTGACTGACCCTATCACTCGAGCCAGTCTCAAGGCAAGGAAGTGCTCAAAAGCCCAGGCCACGATAAAGTACGCAGCACCCAATCCGATCAGGAACAGTTCATAGTCCCAGCTCATGTCTGTCAACTGCATCAGGTCGATGACCCATTGAGTAGGAGTCAGGATCATGTAGACGGTTATCAAGAGGGCGATGGAGATGGTTATGGCAAATGGCCCTATCACACACGGTCAGCTCTAATTTTTTGAAGTGGCAAATGAGTTAACTTACAGTTTTGTGTGGTCCGCTGTCGGAATGGGCGTCCTGCATTGAGAATAACTCCCGAAAGGATATACTCAAAGCAAGAGAACAGGAAGAGTGCCGTGTTTTGCGAGTTCTCAATGCTAGGCTCATCCTTGTGCACCACGGGAGGAATATACCATGGCTGCTCCTTGACGGTGACATAAGTCACAGCTTGGAAGAAGATGCAAATAAGCATGAAACCCAACAAAGGCGTGAGCACCTTCCGTGAGACCAAGTCCGCGGTAGGTCGCTTGCGGCAAAGTCTTGGAGCAGGTCCCGCCCATCCCATGAAGATAGCGATCGGAAGAATAAGAGCGAGATCGATAAAGAGGAACTGGAAATCTCCCAAATTGGAAGCCCTGGCATAAAGGAATGTGACTGATGTGAACTGAATTGCTGAGTACAAACTCATGTACTTGAAGCAACTAAAGCTTGTGACCAGAGCGGCTCGACCCTCCCTGAAGGATTGTTAGACTACTTCAACCAATTTGCTTCTCTCAACTTACTTGATAACTTCCAAGACACAGCGGATGTCAAACACACGAGAAGTGAAAGGAGCTGCCACAGAAGCTTCTGCCTCAGATAAAGAGATGCCAACATCTGCGGCCTTCAAAGCACCGCAGTCGTTTGCTCCGTCACCACAGAAGCCACATGTGTAATCAATGCTCTGCAGCTTCTCGACCAACTCATGCTTCTCATCAGGGGACATTCTGGCAAACACTTTGCCATTGATGAGCATCTAGAGGCTTGTTAGCAGGGGGAACGGGAGATGTAGAATGAGCTACTAACCCGTTGAAGTGCTTGTGGCGACGCAAAGTCAACCATCCATCGGAATACATCACCACTGACAGCCAAAGTATAGTTACGAAGGCTGGTGATCTCAAAAGGCAGTGAAGCATCCGCCTCTGGAGGAGGGGGTAGGGGCTGTAGGTGTTAGTCGTGATCCCTTATGGTTACAGGTGCAACAAGAAACTTACAAGTAAAGTCTTTTCATTCAGGTGATACAGGTTGTTGTCGATACTCTCCCATTGAATCTTGGCTTCCGCGTCACGGAAATCACCTGGTCAGGTTAGAATACTTTCCACAAGCTCAAAAATCTGAAACGTACCCTCAATGAAGCGCGGCACGAAGCAATGAGCCTTTCGATCCATGAGACCGCACTCTCGGGCTACGCTAATGGCCGTCAAGATGTTGTCACCAGTTACCATGACTGCGCCAATGTTGGACGCCAGAAGCTCCTCCAGAACTGCGGCTGTTGTGGGCTTAAGCTTGTTCTCGAACACAATGAAACCAACAAAATCGAGATCACTCTCAACTTCAGTTCGACTCATCTTCTGAGCCTTTACCCAGCTAAGCTTCTTGAGATGCCGGCTGGCGACACCGATAACACGATAGCCTTTGTGAGTATACCAAGACAGAAGCTCGTCGTAATCATCTGGGACTATGGGAAGTTAGCAAGTTTAAACCTCTCAATACTGTTAGAACACCTACAGCTTTCAGGGCGACAGATCTCCTTCATTGCCTCGGGGGCTCCCTTGACAAAGATGTCACCACTCTTCTGACCGAATTGTCGAACAATGACACTGGCGCGTCGCAAATTGGAAACGAATTCAAAAGACTTCTGTACTCCAAGCTCGATGTTGCCCTATCAGAATGTCAGTAATCAGTTTCCCACGGTCACCACAGGGGTCATACGTTAGGAGGTCGTGCAATAGAGGGCGCCAGTCCACCTTGCTCCTCTTCTTCCTCAGAAGCACTCTGCTTTCCTTCTTCGTATGTCCAGCGTGTGAACTCAAACATCTTGAGATCCAGCGGATCTCCGACGAGCTCATCATCAACGGATCGAAGAGAGTGGCAGGTGGCCATAGTGTGCAATGCGGCGCGGTAAGTATCCTGAGCGTTCTGCCGTGTGGCTTCAGCCAAGAGCATCTGGGGCTCAGTCACAATTTCACCGAATTTCTTCAAGTCGCGATCAACGACTCGAACTCCAAGAACATCCAGTCCCTCTTCCGTCAATGTTCCTGTCTTGTCAAAGCACATGATATCGATCTTTCCACCAACATTCACTCGCTGAGGACTGATACAGAATATCTGCTTCTTCTTCAGTCGACTAAGAGCAAAGTTGGTACCGATCGTCAGAGTTGCAGGCAGGGCAGGAGGCACGACAATTGTGATGAGATCGAGCGCTCGCACAATAATGAGATGCCATGCAAGACCAAGTCTGATAAAATTGACCAATGAAGCCAAGAATCCGATAGCAGCAACGATAGCCATGACACTGATGTAACGGAATGAATCGCGGTAGAACTTGAAACCTGAGGGTTTAGGGAACAACATTGATCGTACCAGGGCACCCTTTGTAGTGTTGAAACCAGTCCGGACAACGAGGGCGAGCGCAACGGCGTCGTCCCCTTGGTCTTCCTGAGGCCTTCTGGCGCGGATGATTTTGGTACCACAAAACAGGAAGTGTCTGGCTGTCTCAGGGGTAACTGACGACGCTCCCAAATCCATCGTACGCAAAGTCTCGTCGGTGGCTGGCAACTTCGAAACGGGAACAGATTCGCCAGTCAGCATGCTTTCGTTGACGATACAGTCACCAGTGAGCAAAAGACTGTCACTGGGAAACTGTGTCAAACTGGGATCGCTCAATTCGTAGACATCTCCAGGTACTAGTTCACTTGAACTGATGAATCGCCAGAAACCGTTTCGCAGAACTCGCACATCACATTCGAATCGCGAAATCTCGCGGAGACGCTTCATGGTAGCTCGAGTCTCAATGAGGGTAGCAGCAATACTACCAACCGACATAAGGAAGATAGCAATCGCGTAATAGTAGTAGCTGTCCATGGACCATAGTATAAGACTGGCGATCTGAAAGACATAAAAGGGGTGCAAAACTTCGTCCACTAGAAGCTGTCCAGTTGTCTTTTGCTCGATATCGATGAGGTTGCTGCCAAAGACAACTTCACGGACTCCCCTTTCATCAGTGTCCAGACCAGCACGGGTCAGTCGCACATCGGTCCAGTTAGGGTCTTTCCAGCCATTGAAGAGCATAAACTTGTCTTTAAGAGGGTGGAAGCACAATCGAATGTAGCGGTAATCCAGTGTTCGGAGGTCGTCAACGATAGGGTCGACATCTTCATCTAATGCGTCGGAGTAGAATTTCTCCGGTAGGCCAAAGACTGTTGACAAAGGTCGACCATAAATCTGAGATCGAACATCCATAGTGACAAGTTCACCCCACTGGTTCTCTATCACGACCCATTCGCACTCTCCAAGCGAAGTTGCTTGTCCAAGCAGACCAACGTACCACCGGGGCAGCCATCGGAAGAGGAGATAAGCGAGACCGCAGGTAAGGATACACAAAGAGATATAGATCGCAGAGCCGATCTTGCTTGTCTTGAAACCGGCGATGACGATGGTGAGATCTTCGTTTTCTAGATAAACTTTTTGACTGACACGTCCATGGCGACGAAAGCTTCCAGCAGTAGCTGTACTATCTCGTCGTAAGAGGTGGGCGTTTACCGAATGGCGAGAGTATGCGGATGAATGTCTGCGCAGGGCATAATTGTCTTGGGAAATCCGATAGTCTCGTTCTGGGGATTCGTCGTATTCCTCGGCACCATCAACACCAAATTCCAAGTCTCCGATATCTGAAACGCTGCGCCGGATGTAATCGCCAGCAATGCTCTGCACAGCTACACTTTCGGCGTCGTCATCGTCGGGAAATCCTTCGTTATCGTCATCGTAAAACGCGAAGCTGGCAGTCGAATCGGCGCGAGGTCGTCGATGGGAAAATGCTGAGACACTGGTGGGAAGACTTTCAGCAACAGGACCAGAGAAAAGCTAACAAGGACAGCTCGTTAGTATTTACGATCATACAATGGTAATGGCTCAAGTATTTGCTAGTTACCTCCTCATGCGCCATCTCAACATCTTCAAAGATGCTCGACCTGCTCTGATTAGAGCTCATTCGATAGAGCCCAGCGCGACCGTTGCCATTGGCATTGGCATTGGCATTGGCATTGGATGCGCGATGGCGGCGGTGGCCATGATCTTGGCCCGGCTCCGGGCTAAGAGGAGCGTCTTCATCCATCAATTCGTTTAAGGAAAATTTGTTCGCATGATACACAAACAAATCCTCAAAGTTGAGATAAGAATTTTGCGTATAAGTTGCAGGTCGCACGCCCGATTACGTCGTTGGCTCAGCGCTCGTGCCCTGACCAAGGCTGACCCGGAGAGTCATACCGATATGCCGAACTGGCCCCGCCATACATCATTGGTCTGTTTCTAGTACAAGACGCAAGGCTGAGAATAGAGATGGTTCAGGCCATAACGTCAATAATTCTGAAAGTTTAGTGATGACATGCAGTTAGCTACTGGCTTGACTTAGAGTGTTCATAAGATACTATAGGATTGGCCAGCATGCTGACTCGAGGGCCACGTCAAATTGTTTCCTGATTGTGGTGCTTTATGAGCAAGGTTCCTCGGCAAAGAATTTGGCTGGGTCTGGGGTTGCTGTCCACCTATAGCATCTAGTTGTGAATGCCATCCGCTTCTTTGTTTGACCACTTTGACGACCGCTTTTTTATTTATCTATTGTCAACAGACAAAGAAGTGGTGGGCGAATAGGATGCTGCATAAACAACCCGCTCCTCCCTCACGATACAAGGGCGCGCGCGATTCGTGACGCATCCCTCGACTTGTTGGTATCGGAGATTCACCAAAGCTGCAGCCAATCGTGCAGGGTCCATCACAGTGCGTGCGAGCCACGTTCTATCACGCGTATGTAGGCAGAGAGATACCATCAGTTGAGTTGTTGGATATGCTTGTGCTTCAACCCTTCTACCCGAACCAAAGGGGTATGTTCTTGGTCAGGATTCTTTCGGATCCAATCCGTGGCCCTTTGCTTTTTGATGGTTGGGTACCTACGTGTCCAACAAGCGAACTATTATCAGTAGATATTGTAGGGTTGGCCTCGCTTGATTCATGCTCTTCGATGTAACATGTAACTTTGAAGCGGTTCCCCGAGATTATGTACCTTGCTATGAATGTATGAGCCATGCCATGAGCCATCAGACCCGAGTGTTCCCTTTCGGGCGAGGCCGGGTGTATCTAGTCAACAAAAGAAGCCAAAGGCACAACAGTTATTCAGCCTTTTCTTTCTCTCTCAGGAACAGCATGTCGTCGATATGTCGTCGTTGTTCCTGGTTTGAGCATTGGGGGCGCCACCATTCCAGAACCTTTGTGACTGAAAGAGAAGGGCCGGTGACTGAAGGGAAAGGGTTACTTTGATGGGCAAGGGATCAGCCAGTGTTGTGTTCTGGAATCCGTCTAGATTGTGGCGAGTGCTTCCCTTGTCCTGCGAATGGATGAGTCGGAGAGAATCACGCATCCAATCCCTGTGCGACGCCACAGAATGGAAACAAAGTCTAATGGTATATGCATATTGCAATTGTGTGGCCTCGTGTGAACACATTCGGAAATGCACTGTGTTACTGTGGCTGTATGTAGGTCTCCTCCACTCCCCGGCTCCCTTGGGTTTCTGTTGTCTCACTTCTCCGCTCTCTTACGGCGCCTCCACACTCAAAGCTATTAGGTACCTAGACCCTGCCCAGAGGAGAGAGGGGGACCCATTGGATCCTCTCACACAGTTTGGCTGGGCTGGGCAGGTATTTTTTTTTTTTTTTAGTTAGGCGATCGACCAGTTGAGCTTGGTGCTTGGTGGGCGGCCCAACAAGTTCAAAAAGTGAGAGGAGACTGGACCGACCGAGGGGAACCTCCATCCATAGTACTACTAGTCTACCTTTACCTACCGCCCTCTCTCTTCCGTCTCTCTCACTCCCGTCTCGCTCACTCGCTCTGTTTTGTAGGTACAAGCCCAGTGCCCAAATTTTTTCAAACTTATCGCCCCCCACCAGAATTTAGCAAACGTCAACGGCCGCTGCTTTCTCAACTTCCTTTCATCCCTCTCCTCTCAACCTCACCTCGTCCCCAAAAGACATTTATCACAAGCGCCTATTCGGATCTTTCATTATCAGACAAAATGGCCGAGCCCATTCGTGGAAAGCGTGCTCAGGACGCCGTGGCTCCGTAAGTTATTTCCTTCTTTACCTTGCAATATCAATCTTCTGCATCGGATTGTTTGTTTCTTTGCTTGCCCGCCGCTTCACGATCCACGATGCTAACTACCCCACCTTCGATCAGTACGCCTCAGAACACACCCGCAACTGCTGCTCCCATCTCTTCTCACGCTCAACAGCCGGGCGTTGCTAGTATCAAGGAGGGTGAGTATCTCTTTTTGGATTTTCATGACTTGTCGTGAACCAATCCCTTCAACACCAGGATCATGGTCTAACCCAGCTGTAGAGGATCTGGACCGTGCCGCCGCGGCTTCAGTTTTCGCCCAAAACCCCAAGCTTATCCAGATGATTCAGGGTCGCCTCGGCTCCCTCGTGGGCCAATCTTCGGGCTACATCGAGTCCCTGCCCGCTCCCGTCCGCCGACGTGTCGCTGGTCTTAAGGGTATCCAGAAGGACCACTCCAAGCTTGAGGCTGAGTTCCAAGAAGAGGTTCTCCAGCTCGAGAAGAAGTACTTCGCCAAGTTCTCTCCTCTCTACGAGAAGCGTTCCGCCATTATCAACGGAAAGACTGAGCCTACTGAGGAGGAGATCAAGGCCGGCGAAGAGGACGATGAGCCCGAGACTGAGGATGCTGCCAAGTCTGAGCAGAAGTCCGATGTCCCCGACAACGTTTCTGGTATCCCCGAGTTCTGGCTCTCCGCCATGAAGAACCAGATCTCTCTCGCTGAGATGATCACTGACCGTGATGAGGCTGCCCTCAAGCACCTCACCGACATCCGCATGGAGTACCTTGACAAGCCTGGTTTCCGTCTCATCTTCGAGTTTGCCCCCAACGATTTCTTCAAGAACACCACCATTACCAAGACATACTACTACCAGAACGAGAGTGGCTACGGTGGTGATTTCATCTACGACCACGCTGAGGGTGACAAGATTGAGTGGTTGCCTGGCAAGGACTTGACTGTCCGCGTCGAGAGCAAGAAGCAGCGAAACAAGAGTAAGCGATAATTCTGGGGGGTGGCCCCCTTTGTTCTTCGAACCTCGCGACTAACCCAACTCTAGACACAAAGCAGACCCGAATTGTCAAGAAGACCGTTCCTACCGAGTCATTCTTCAACTTCTTCTCGCCACCCAAGGCTCCCACCGATGACGATGACGAGGATGCCGAGTCCGACATCGAGGAGCGCCTCGAGCTCGACTACCAGCTCGGTGAGGACATCAAGGAGAAGCTCATCCCCCGCGCCATCGACTGGTTCACTGGTGAGGCTCTGGCTTTCGAGGAGATCTCGGATGATGAGCTTGATGGTGCCGATTTCGACGACGATGATGATGAGGACGAGGATGACCTGAGCGAGGAGAACGATGACGAGGAGGAGTCTGACGACGACGTACGTTACCTCGCAGCAAACCCTTTGTTGATTTTTAGGACTAAACTAACTTTTATCTGCAGGATGAGTCTGGCAAGCCTAAGCAGGAGGCTGCTGAGTGCAAACAGAGCTGAGCGGCGCGATAGAGCGCGACGTAACGCATATTCTCACTCATGACATGATTGGCTTTTATCGGGTTTAAGGATTTCATCTAAGTCACCGACCTACTCGGAAGAAAAAGGGTGGGCGGTGAACGACGGGAAGAAAAAGGCTACAGAAATGGGAAGCGGTTGAAACAGGTCGGCGATCCAGCCGGTGCCGTTTTTCAGAACAAAAAAAGGTAGCATCGTCATTTGATAGGCATCGTTTGCAAGAAAAAAAACCTATGGTTTTTGCGAGCAAACTCTGGGACTGGAGACCACGTTGATAGACAGACACACAGCCAGAGGGCACAAGTCGGCCCCGCGCGATTATTATGTTGCCCTCCTCTTTTTTGCAGCCTTTTTCTCTTACTTCGTTTTCAGGGGTTCTCTGTCTTGTGTTTTACTTGTTTTTTGCAAATAACGCTGATTTTCGTTCCTGGCATGGATGTAAGGTAGTGACAGAAGGGATGGTTCTTACAGGGCAGGGAAGGGGTGCAAGGGTTTACCAGGTGCATAATATATAGAGAATGATTCTGCCATGATGCAATAAGTTGTATGTTGTTGCAGTAATATAGTTGCCGGCTTTGTCTGTGTACTTTTGTTTGTTCCTCTTGGTCTTGGTTTGCTGTGTTTACATACCGTGTTTTGACGTAGTGGCTGCATTCTCGTGTCTATCGAAATGCGGTGAGATCGTTATTACCACCACAAACATGCAAGACATGCTTGGAGCCGACGCCACGACAACAATGTCTCAGTTGTGACCCCAGGAGTATGCATGTACGTCACAGGACGGCGAGTCATGTTGTTTACATAGGTTGTATTGACTATGATATATCCTACATTCGTCGTTGACGTCTTGTATTATTGCTCACAGCACTCAGACCTCCACAGAGTTTCAATCATGTATCTTTCAAAGCACATGACTCCTCGAGTAACTAGTGAAAGACTATCATTGATCTGACTTCCCAAACCCTCTCTAGCATTTAAAAGATATAAACTGGAATATCATAGAAACAATACTTTACTGGCAAAATATAGGGTAGGCCTCGGTGAGCAAGAAATATCAGACCTTGATATAATATGTCAAAATAAACTCCACAAAGGGTATTCTAAACCTATACCAAGTTACCCAAGTATTTTTATCACTTAGGATCGAGGTCCCGAGTTTTCTTTCCTCCCCTAGGTTGGGTATAATTGGACAAGGTGCATCATCCGATAGCTAACTAACAAACCCTCAACTCGATCGCACCCGGGACCAATTATGATGAAACTTATCACTACTTTACCTGAATTCAAAACACACTGACTGGAGATGAAATGTCAACATGGCTGAATTGACGGATGAAACCAAGAAACGGACGTCCGTCTGTCTATCCGCCGCTCAGCTCCGCTGCATCCCGCGCCGGCCTGCATATCCTCCGACTACGCCGCACACCGAATAGAATCACCTCCGCCAGCGGGACTGCTAGAATCGGTAACGCACAGCTGTACCTATCCCTAGCAACCGGGCGCCGGGGGATGCAGAGATTGACGCCATTGCGTGACGGCATGGTGGCATTTCCGGTCTCGGTCAAGGGCCAAAGTGAGCAAACAACCACTGTCACAGCATATTTTTTTTTTTTTAAGTGGTCCTGTCCAGGGCTGAGTGTATTGTTAGCGGCGTGGTAGTCCAAAACGCCGAAGGGTATATTCGGCTTGTACCTCGTTTTCTTTGTTATAAATGGTCCAACGATGCTGAGCGAGCTCTTTCGTGGCCGACAGCGGACTAATGTGCGTAAAAAGTTTTCCTATGCCAAAGGTGTCACGTCCGCAATATTCCACTCCCACGTTCATGTATCTAGTGTAAATGCGACTAAGAGCCGCAAGGGTACCCCGAGCGAATGCTCTATTTACTTGTAGATGCCCTCTGATTCGGCAGTGAAGGCATCAAATACCCAGGGTGAGTCAGTTTGCGGAAGTCGGTAGACGTTTATTTGCCTGAATTCTGATGCTGCATCCGGCCCGTCGCGACCTGAATTGTCAGCACTGGTTAGACTGGAGTCATCTCATCATAGGTAGCCCAGCTCATACGTAGATTTTGGTGGCATCATAAAACCAATTGACTCCCCTCCTGATCGTCCGAGTTTCTTCCTAGTATTCTAAATTCTCAACACGCCATAATCTCATCCTTCATTAGACAGCGGGCAATACTTTGATACCTCCTCTGTTCACAATTAAACGATCTTACCTACTGTAGCTCTCCAATTCCTCCCTCCGAATCCAAACTCCCCGCTGTTTTACGACCCCTCCACCCTTCTCCAACAACACCACACCGACCGCGACCATCGACAAATCTCATTATGGCGCCTGCTCCCCAAAACATCGCCAGCAACCTCTCTGCTGCTGCCCAGCGCGGCGAGGTCTCTCACAGCTGGGATAAGAACGTGGCCACCTCGCCGCTTGCTTCTTTCCAGTCTCCTCCCAGCTGGACCGCCAACCTCCCTAACCGTGGCGCGCCCAAGAACTTGAAGCCTTTCAACACCAAGGATATTAAGATTCTACTTCTCGAAAACGTCAATGTCACCGGCCAGGAGATCCTGAAGGCCCAGGGCTACCAGGTCGAGGCCCTCAAGACCTCTCTCCCTGAGGACCAGCTCATTGAGAAGATTCGGTGAGTTCGCAAAAATACCCCGCCATCCCTCAACTTTTTTTTTTGTGAAGTTGTGCTGTGCCCCTCCATCGACGGCTTCAAAAGTGCCCCTCGTCCATGAGCTCCATGCACCCCACCATGAATACTAACAAATGGTGATCACAGTGACGTCCAAGTCATCGGTATTCGCTCCAAGACAAAGCTCACCGAGAAGGTCCTCCGACAGGCCGAGAACCTCCTCGTCATCGGCTGCTTCTGTATCGGCACCAACCAGGTCGACCTTGAGTTCGCCGCCAAGAATGGTATCGCCGTCTTCAACTCCCCCTTCGCCAACTCGCGCAGTGTCGCTGAGTTGGTCATCGCCGAGATCATCGTTCTTGCCCGTCAGCTTGGCGATCGATCCAACGAGATGCACCGAGGCACCTGGAACAAGGTCAGCTCCAAGTGCTGGGAGATTCGAGGCAAGACTCTGGGTATCGTTGGCTACGGTCACATTGGTTCTCAGCTGTCCGTACTCGCTGAGGCTATGGGTATGAACGTCATCTACTACGATGTTGTTACCCTGATGGCTCTGGGAACTGCCAACCAGGTTCCTACACTTGAGAAACTCTTGGGTGAGGCTGACTTTGTCACCCTCCACGTCCCTGATCTCCCCGAGACACGCAACATGATCTCTACTCCCCAGTTCGAGCAGATGAAGACTGGTGCCTACCTTATCAACGCCAGCCGTGGTAGCGTTGTTGATATTCCCGCTCTCATCAAGGCTAGCCGTGCTGGCAAGGTTGCTGGTGCTGCTCTTGATGTCTTCCCCACTGAGCCCGCTGCCAACGGTGACTACTTCACCAACGACCTGAACGCCTGGGGCGAGGATCTCCGAAGCTTGAGGAACCTTATCCTGACACCTCACATCGGTGGTAGCACCGAGGAGGCTCAGCGTGCCATTGGTATCGAGGGTAAGTGCACACCTAGAACATCACATTGAACTCATCACTAACACCCACATAGTCAGCGAGGCTCTGGTTCGCTACATTAACCAGGGTATCACTCTGGGCAGTGTCAACATCCCCGAGGTCCAGCTCCGTTCGCTGACTTCCGACGAGCCCGATACCGCTCGTGTAAGTCTGCCGAAACCCGGATTTGATATACTCAATACTGACCCGAAATCATAGGTCATCTTCATTCACCGAAACGTTCCTGGTGTGCTCCGAAAGGTCAACGAGATTCTCGGTGACCACAACGTCGACAAGCAGATTTCCGACAGCAGAGGCGACAACGCCTACCTCATGGCCGATATTAGCAGCATCAAATATGAGCAGATCAAGGACATCTACGACAGCCTTGAGGCTCTTAGCGGTAAGTCGAGTCAAGTGAGACAAGCTCAATGCCATAAACTGACAGTTCGCGCACAGCTCGCATCATGACCCGTATCCTGTACTAAGAAAAGAGGCATGGACCACTCGGTGGGTGTGAGGTTCAACCCTTACCCTTGAACTACGACAACTTGGTAAAAAGAAACGCGATGCGACCAACAACCGCACGGGACTTTGAATGCATGGAGAAGGGGGAAATAAAGGGGGCGGCCCGTTCGTTTTGATCCGGTCCTTGATTCCCGGACGCGGTTGACGCATTGATGCATTGGCTAAGGTCAATGAAGGCATGAGCAATTCAAACCCCCATGACGCGACTTGACGATCGTGGCTGGAGGAGGTTTTGCTATGGATGATGCAAGAAGAGTCGGAATCGCCAGATATGGGTACGTACTCCATTCTGGAGCGTGGATCAAATCAAAAGGGGGCTGGTTTTTGCGGCAGGTGCTTGATTAAGTTAAGGTAAAAGCTTGCAAACCGACTGGTTGGGCTAGTCGGTGGCACTGTATGGAGTAAATGGCATGGATGAATTCAACGAACAGAAACATTTGAGCTTCAACGCAACTTAGAATACCAAAATAGGATCAATCCGGTGCGAATCGAGAGGGGGACCCCGAGGGACCCATAGGCCATCACTTTGTTGACCTTGAGATGTGTACCTCTCTCTGTAGACTAACTTCAGTTCCGCGTAAGGGCTGAGATAAGCATGCATAGACTTCGTTAACTGTTGGCGTAAGCTGCAGAGTTGCTTGACGTCAAACTATGGCTTGTCGATAATAAAATGTTGGGGATATGAGGTGCATTTGCATAGCCGTGTGGTTGCCGAGAAGTTCGGACCTGAAGAAGATAATGTACCTTCGGAATTCGAGGTTGAATCTGTGATACCCTCGGCGAACAAGCTCCTCCGAGCTGCCTGGCTTTTACGATTGTACCTCGCTGATTCTTCAAAATGTCCTTGATGGACTCAGTTCCTAGTCTTGGGGTTATGGTGGGGATATATTAATCGGTTACTAGGGTTCAAGAATTCCCCAGTATTTTTTGGAATTGGCATCTCCTTTTGGAGGATCGGGCCTTGTTCATCAATGTCACCGGCGGGTTTCATCTTTGGGCTTGTTGATTGACTATTGAAGTCTGAGAGAATTGGTTCATGATGATTGGTATGCCAACTCTGATGAACCATGACATTGCGATCTTTGTCTTTCAGAACACCAAGTCAAACTTGAAATATTCTAGGAGTATATACGCATTGTGTCCAGTAACTTCAGTCCCCATACGCACAGCTTTTGTGATCGTTACTGCAAATACAGTCGGTGAAGTTGTATCAAGACAGTGCGATTTTCGATCTCGGAGCGTTTGATCGTCAAATGTCAATTAAGGGGCCTGCGGCGTAACATTTTTTGAGCGTTAGCTCCAACAAACCCCAATAATTCCTTTGAATCTGTCCTCAGTGACAGTCACAGTCTCACCACGGGCTGATGTTCATGTCCAGTTCCGTGGCATGGCATGGTAGAGCATGACAGACACAGTGTCGACTCAATTCCAAGAGCTATCTCTAGGGAAATGCATGCATTCGTCCTTCGCTTGTTTCTCACCCCAGATCCAAGGACGACAAGACAAGGTCGAAGACGCGGACGGGTCGGCCCCTCATTGGCTCGCGGGAGTGTCCAGGTAGAGAGAGCCCCTAATAATTCTTCTGAAGCCAGGAGCTTCCAGGAACTGAAAGGCTGGGTGGGCGTCGTAGAGTTTGAGGTATTTAAAACGATCGTGATTGGTATTCTGATGGTGGTGATGAGCTGAAGAAATACCAATGGCTGAGCCCCTAGGTACTGCAATCCTCTAACAGCGAATGCCCCGCCCCCCTGTTCCTCGACCTCCAACGTGCCCCGTGCGGCTGCAGTGTCCATCCGGCCCTTTCAATCAGGAGCAAAACGCGTGCTGGCATCACCGACCGCATCCATAACTTTTGACCTACTCTTCAAGGACTTTCCTTTGCCTTGTGCGATCACTTAATCTTGCTCGACCTGTTTTTTTTGTCGGCGAATTCTTTGTGTCCTTGTGTGGGAAGTGAGAGGAAGAGTGTACAAAGCTCGTTTCTCCCGCCCTTTTCAGGTTCAGGGTCCCTTTCTACCGCCCACCTTCACCCACCGTACTTTGGATTACGGGGCACCGGTGTACCCAAAAGTTGGACGATTTGCGCAAAGCATCCAACAACCGTTCGACCGCACACTTTCAACGATTCAAGATCGCATAACGCCTCTTTGCATTTGTCATCAGCGGCGTTTTGACGACCACAATCTTTCCCCGGCAGGCCCCGTTGCTTCATCTACGAAACAGCTGCTGGCGAATGTCTGCTTCCTACCGCCATTCAGCCCCTTAGCACAATATTCGCCGATACCGCTTCGACATAGTCGCATTCACCTCCTGTTCCTTGACATACCGGCCTTGCGCCCGGTCATATCGCCATCATGGCATCGGCCTACGAGGTTGGCACAAGAGCCTGGCAGCCAGACACTGCTGAGGGTTGGGTTGCTTCAGAGCTCATCAACAAGACCGTTGATGGGTCCAAAGTCAAGCTGACCTTTCAACTTGAGAATGGCGACGTGAGTTTTCCCTTTGAATGCGTTCAATGATGCCATTGGCGCTCACCGTTTGGGATCACGAAACTGACAGGATGTTTCTCATATAGACCAAAGATATCGAGGTCACCGCGGAGGCCCTACAGAGCGGTAACGACCCGTCTCTGCCCCCTCTGATGAACCCGACAATGCTCGAAGCCAGTGACGATCTTACAAATTTGTCCCATCTTAACGAACCTGCTGGTATGTCAAACTCAATATTACTTTCTGTGGTATTTGGACAATAGTGCTGATACCCTGTAGTTCTACAGGCAATTCGATTACGATACTTGCAAAAGGAGATCTACACCTACAGTGGTATCGTCCTCATTGCTACCAACCCTTTCGCACGAGTCGATTCACTCTACGTTCCCGGCATGGTACAGGTTTATGCTGGAAGACAGCGAGCGACACAAGCTCCCCACTTGTTCGCTATTGCTGAAGAGGCCTTCATGTAAGCATGCACTTTCACATGCCAACACAACTCCATACTGACATCAGGCTCAGGGATATGGTTCGCGACAAGAAGAACCAGACAGTAGTTGTCTCCGGAGAGTCTGGTGCTGGCAAGACTGTCAGTGCCAAGTACATCATGCGATACTTTGCTACCAGAGAGTCGCCCGACAACCCTGGTGGACGCTCCAAACGAGGAGCCGAGTCCATGAGTGAGACGGAAGAGCAGATCCTTGCGACTAACCCTATCATGGAAGCGTTCGGTAACGCCAAGACGACTCGAAACGATAACTCGTCACGATTCGGAAAGTACATTGAGATTATGTTTGATGAGCACACAAATATTATCGGTGCCAAGATCAGGACATACCTTCTCGAGCGTTCTCGATTGGTTTTCCAGCCCCTCAAGGAGCGAAACTACCACATTTTCTACCAGCTTGTCGCTGGTGCGTCAGAGCAACAGCGCGAGGAGCTTAACCTGCTACCTATCGAGGAGTTCGAGTACCTGAATCAAGGAAACTGCCCAACAATCGACGGTGTGGACGACAAGGCCGAGTTCGAGGCCACCAAGAAGTCGCTGTCAACAATTGGTGTCACAGATGCCCAGCAGGCTGACATCTTCAAGCTGTTAGCTGGTCTTCTGCATCTCGGAAACGTGAAGATCACTGCATCGCGCAACGACAGTGTTTTGGCCCCGAACGAACCTTCTTTGGAGCGTGCCTGTGCCATTCTCGGTGTCAAGGCCGAGGAGTTTGCCCGATGGATCGTCAAGAAGCAGCTCGTTACCCGTGGTGAGAAGATCACCTCCAACCTCAGCCAAGCGCAAGCCATTGTGGTTCGAGATTCCGTTGCCAAGTTCATCTACTCAAGCTTGTTCGACTGGCTTGTCGATATCATCAACCATAGTTTGGCTGCTGAGGAAGTGTTGAACAGAGTTGTCTCATTTATTGGTGTGTTGGATATTTATGGTTTCGAGCATTTTGCCAAGAACTCTTTCGAACAGTTCTGTATTAACTATGCCAACGAAAAGCTCCAGCAGGAATTCAACCAGCACGTCTTCAAGCTGGAGCAAGAGGAATATCTCAGGGAAGAGATTGACTGGACCTTCATCGACTTCTCCGACAACCAACCTTGTATCGACCTGATTGAGGGTCGCATGGGTATTCTGTCTCTGCTTGATGAAGAGTCTCGTCTTCCCATGGGTTCTGATGAGCAGTTCGTTACTAAGCTTCACCACAACTTTACTCCCGACAAGCACAAGTTCTACAAGAAGCCTCGATTTGGCAAGTCTGCTTTCACCGTTTGCCATTATGCCATCGACGTTACCTACGAATCTGAGGGCTTCATTGAGAAGAACCGAGATACCGTCCCTGACGAGCACATGGCTGTCCTGCGTGCCACAAGCAACGAGTTCTTGAAGACTGTTCTTGATGCTGCCTCAGCTGTACGAGAAAAGGATGCCGCGTCATCAAGCTCCAGCTCCGTTAAGCCCGCCGCTGGTAGGAAGATCGGCGTGGCTGTCAACAGAAAGCCCACTTTAGGAGGTATTTTCCGATCTTCGCTCATCGAGCTCATGAGCACTATCAACAATACTGATGTCCACTACATCCGATGTATCAAGCCTAATGAGGCCAAGGAGGCATGGAAGTTTGAGGGACCCATGGTTCTTAGCCAGCTTCGTGCTTGTGGTGTCCTCGAGACGGTTCGCATTAGTTGTGCTGGTTACCCTACTCGTTGGACATATGAGGAGTTTGCCCTTCGTTACTACATGCTTGTGAAGTCTGATCAGTGGACTTCAGAGATCCGCGAGATGGCCGATGCTATCCTTAAGAAGGCTCTCGGAACAAGTAGCAGTAAGGGTATGGACAAGTACCAGCTTGGTCTCACCAAGATTTTCTTCCGAGCTGGTATGCTTGCTTTCCTGGAGAATCTCCGCACAACTCGACTCAACGACTGTGCTATCATGATCCAGAAGAACTTGAGAGCCAAATACTACCGACGACGCTATCTTGAGGCCCGTGAGGCCATTGTTATGACTCAGTCTGCTATCAGGTCATGGAAGGCCAGGAAACAGGTCCAGGAGCTTCGCACTATCAGGGCTGCCACTACCATCCAGCGAGTCTGGAAGGGATCTAAGCAACGCAAGGCCTATCAACAAATCCGGAAAGATATGGTTCTCTTCGAGTCTGCCGCCAAGGGATATCTCCGACGAAAGAACATTATGGAGGAACGTCTCGGCAATGCTGCTCTCAAGATCCAGCGTTCTTGGAGATCACGGAGACAATTGCGAGCCTGGAGGCAATACCGCAACAAGGTTGTCCTCATCCAGAGCTTGTGGCGCGGAAGAAGTGCTCGAAAGGACTATAAGAAGATTCGGGAGGAGGCTCGTGACTTGAAGCAGATTTCTTACAAGCTCGAAAACAAGGTCGTCGAGTTGACACAGTCTTTGGGCTCAATGAAGGAGAAGAACAAGGGTCTGGCTTCCCAAGTGGAAAACTATGAAGGACAGATCAAATCGTGGAAGAAGCGACACAACGACCTCGAGGCGCGAACCAAGGAGCTTCAGACAGAAGCCAACCAAGCAGGTATCGCGGTCGCCCGCCTACAAGCTATGGAAGATGAGATGAAGAAGCTTCAGATTGCCTTCGACGAGTCAACGGCCAACATCAAGAGGATGCAAGAGGAGGAGAGAGAACTCAGGGAATCTCTGCGAGCCACAAATTCAGAGTTGGAGACAGCCAGAAGGTCAAGCACGCAACACGAGAAGGACAACATGAGTCTCAGACAGGAGCTGGAGTCTCTGCGGGATGCCCTCGAGCTGGCTCGAAGGAATGCCCCCATCAACGGAGAGCTTGCCAACGGTACCACGCCTGCAGCCGCAGCACCTTCAGGTCTCATCAACCTCGTCTCGTCCAAGAAGCCTAAGCGTCGGAGTGCCGGTGCGGAGCCACGGGAGCTTGATCGCTTTAGCGGTACTTATAACCCTCGGCCGGTTTCCATGGCTGTTACTGGCACGGCGCATCGTCAGAACCTTTCTGGCTCGACCTTCCTACCTGGCGTTGATAATATCGAGATGGAACTTGAGACGCTTCTCGCGGACGAGGATGGCCTCAATGAGGAGGTAACAATGGGATTGATCCGAAACCTCAAGATCCCCTCACCCAGCAGCACTCCTCCTCCTTCGGACAAGGAGGTGCTCTTCCCTTCGTATCTCATCAACTTGGTTACATCAGAGATGTGGAACAACGGCTTTGTGAAGGAATCGGAACGTTTCTTGGCCAACGTGATGCAGTCCATCCAACAGGAGGTGATGCAGCACGACGGCGACGAGGCCATCAACCCCGGCGCCTTCTGGCTGTCCAACGTCCACGAGATGTTGTCGTTTGTATTCCTCGCCGAGGACTGGTATGAGGCTCAGAAGTCGGACAATTATGAGTACGATCGTCTTCTGGAGATCGTCAAGCACGATCTTGAGAGCTTGGAGTTTAACATCTACCACACTTGGATGAAGGTGTTGAAGAAGAAGTTGCATAAGATGATTATTCCCGCCATCATCGAGTCCCAGTCTCTCCCTGGTTTCGTTACCAACGAAAGCAGTCGATTCTTGGGCAAGCTCCTGCAATCGAACTCAACCCCCGCCTACAGCATGGACAACCTGCTCAGCTTGCTGAACAGCGTCTTCCGTGCCATGAAGGCTTACTACCTGGAGGACTCTATTATCACACAGACCATCACTGAGCTTTTGCGATTGGTGGGTGTGACAGCGTTCAATGACTTGCTCATGCGACGAAACTTCCTCTCATGGAAGCGTGGTCTCCAGATCAACTACAACATCACCCGTATCGAGGAGTGGTGCAAGAGCCACGACATGCCCGAGGGTACGCTCCAGCTGGAGCATCTGATGGTAAGTTTTGCCTACTCAGTAATTCCAGGACAAGACTAACAACTGCACAGCAAGCAACCAAGCTTCTTCAACTCAAGAAGGCCACCCTGAATGACATAGAAATCATTCAGGACATCTGCTGGATGTAAGTAGTGATGTCCATCTGGTCTAACCCGCATACTAATTGATGACTGTAGGCTATCACCAAACCAGATCCAGAAGCTGCTCAACCAGTACTTGGTTGCCGATTACGAGCAACCTATCAATGGCGAGATCATGAAGGCTGTTGCCTCGCGCGTGACGGAGAAGAGCGATGTTCTTCTCCTACAAGCCGTCGATATGGACGACAGTGGCCCTTATGAGATTGCGGAGCCTCGAGTCATCACTGCACTTGAGACTTATACTCCTTCTTGTAAGTAGCACGAACAACCTACTACAGGTATTGTAAGCTAACTTGTCTCAGGGCTCCAAACTCCTCGTCTCAAGAGGCTAGCCGAGATCGTGTCGGCACAAGCCATTGCACAGCAAGAGAAGTTCGACTATACTGATGGTGAAGATTACGAAGACGGGCAGCCACAACATCATGAGCTCGCCGGCGTTGATGAGGTGGAAACAGAGTCGTAGGGGATAATGATTAGGCATTTCGAGCGCACATAAGGGATAGAAGCCGCATTTTCAGGGTGTTTGATGTCGAATTTTCTAATGGCGGCGTGTAACTGAAACAGATCTGAGGGAGGATATTCTCCTTGTATCTGGACGGCATCATGTATACTGAGCGAGAACATATTTCACCTCTCCGCAAGCCGGTGAGGATATTTATACTCGGCTCTATTTTGTAAGATGAGATACGGCTGTATTGGAGAGTCCGAGAGATGAGAGTACGAAGCGATATCGTGGTTATTTATTCACTACTCAAGTGCCATTGAAGATATTATCATCTGTGACTGATTGAGTAGATGGTTGAAGTGGTGATGCAACTATCGAATCTATTGCCTCTTTAGTTGCATTGAATTTCTCTGCATAGCAGCATTTTGAAGGTTACCCAAACTGAAGAGCCCATCAATCTCTGCAACCATATATACAGACGACAAATCAGCCAAAATGACCACACGAAAACTGCCTAACATCATTATTACGGGCACGCCCGGTGTCGGAAAGACGACTCATTGTGAGGCTCTCGCGGAGCGAACTGGACTGCGCCACCTCTCAGTCAACCAAGTTGTGAAGGACAAGGAATGCCATGAGGGTTGGAGCGATGAGTTCCACAGCTTTATTGTGGATGAGGACAAGGTGAGGGACTATTATATCATCCAGACTTGATTATGGGGATGAAAACGAGTTCTGGTGAAGATGATGAGAATTTGTGCTGATATTATTACAGTTACTAGATGCTATTGAGGACGATGTCAAGGCTGGTGGGTGCATTATTGACTGGCACGCCTGTGATTTGTTCCCCAAGAGCTGGATAGATCTAGTTGTTGTGCTTCGAGTTGACTCATCAACACACTACGATCGTCTTATCACAAGGTACGTTGCTCATTGCACAGCTCTTGTCATTTCCTTCTGGCTTTAAGCAGAGAACCACACATTTACTGACTGTATTTCAGAAACTACCCCGAGTCCAAGCTCCAAGAAAACATCGACTCTGAAATCATGGAAGTTCTCCTCCAAGAAGCTCACGAGGCTTTCGACGAGGAGATTGTTATTGAATTGACAAGCAACACATCTGATGAGATGGACACAAACGTTGATCGTATAGTGGCTTGGCTTGATCAGTGGAAGAAGGACAACAATGAAGAATAACCAAACTTCAGAGACAACATAAAAGGGATGGATATCTGCTACAGGGGGTTACTACAAAAGTCTTTAGCTATGGGGCGTGGGATATTTTGAAGCATGGACTCGGTTGGTGAAAATAGATTTTTAGAGGCAAGCCTAGGGCAGGCTATGAATTGACATGAATCGTTCTACTGGTGGTTCCGTGCTGAGTAAGTGCATATTTTGATGGGCAAACAATCACAGTCATAGTGGGGAGCCTATTGTTCAGCTCGATAATCTTCAGTTGCTATTTCTCTTTCAAGGTCGCCTCCGTCGGTAAATTTTCTGCTTTTCTTTGGTCAAAATGGCTGCGCACAAGGTCAACTTCATCACCGGCAACGCCAACAAGTTGCGCGAGGTCAAGGCCATTCTCGAGCCTGAAATCGAGGTTCTGAGCAAATCTGTCGATCTTGAAGAGGTTCAGGGCACACTTGAGGAGGTTACAGAGTCAAAGTGCCGTAGAGCTGCTGATCTGGTATGTAAACTATCTTACCTATCCTACAAACGCTGTAAAGAAAATGAATATTTTTAACAATAAAATACAGGTGAAAGGTCCCGTGCTGGTTGAAGATACGGCTCTGTGCTATAACGCTCTGAGCGGTCTTCCTGGAGCGTACATGTGAGATTTTATGCTAAAACGCTGAGAAATACGAATGCTGATGGCTGTAAAGCAAGTGGTTTATGACTTCAATCGGTCATCAGGGCCTAAATAACCTGTTGGCTGCTTACACTGATAAGTCTGCTGAGGCTGTCTGCACTTTCGGGTACTGTGCTGGACCTGGCGAGAAGGTCATTCTGTTTCAAGGCCGATGCCCAGTATGAAAATCTCGAGTCCTTTCACCCTGAATGTGCTGATATGTGATACAGGGCAAGATTGTGCCTCCCCGTGGACCTCCCGATTTTGGTATGTGCTGTGAAAAGAATACATAGAGTACATGCTGACATATGAATAGGATGGGATGCTGTCTTTGAGTATGAGGGTCAAACGTATGTAAAATTTGAACCCGAATGATGATCTCTGCTAACTCTTATAGTTTTGCCGAGATGGACAAGGCGGAGAAGAACAAGATCTCCCACCGTGGCCGAGCTCTGGCCAAGCTTCAGGCTTGGTTCAAGGACCAGCAGTAGATTGCAGTGAACTATGAGACGGCAGCGTACTTTGTGAGGCTAGAGACTTATAAGTATAAAGTTTAGATGCAGTCAAGGACGGGATTACTTACTAGAGTACTTCATACTGGTTATACTTGCGAAAGTAGTGAGAGCCACGACGATATGGCTGCAAGAAACTGTCGATTGAAGAGGGTTTCTGACGAACTGTTCTGCCGATGAGGTTTCGGACTTTTGTAGAATCACGAAAACTAGGATCGAAGACCAATAGATTCGCTTGACCGTCCATTTGCCTCTCGAAGCCGACGATTGTCAAGGAGTGGCCTGTCTACATTTAGTGCCTGGTAAACATGCTGTTGGTTCTAGATGTCTTACCTGGGTGTTGAAGATAGATTGGTGGTAGTTCCGTATGATGAATTCGGTCTTCGACGCTTGTGATGCCTCCTCGAAAGTATCCTTCGATATCTTCAAAGAGACGTTGTTTCGACTTGCCACGTTCCTGATCCTTAAATGCTTGAACGGAGCAACTGTCACTGTTAGTTGCCTGTTGAGTTTCTTGAGATGGTAAACTTACGATATCTCCAAGCTGAGAAACACAGCCTGTGCCTGGTTCTTGTTAGTCAAATAACTCCATATAAGAAGAGATGTTGTATACCTCTGGTGTACCAATGTATTTTCTCGTCCCCTTAATGCCTCCAGTCTCTGCTCTTCCTTGGGCATTGATGCCCATATCCCAGGCATTCTCAATGAGATCTTGGATCTGAAAGATAGAAGGAAACGTGCGCCCAAAGTGATTTGAACCTTGCCTCTGAGCAGCGATGATGTTTGAAGTGAGCATCTGGATGTTTCGATAGCCACAGAAACCGCCTGTCACTTGTCAGACACCTCAGATTACACATCATTTATTGGCTCACCTTCTCGTCTCAATTTGGAAACATGTTGTACGGCAGGGTGACACAGGTAGGCATACTGTGTTGAAGGACTTTGCTCAAGGAGCTGACTTAGAACAGGCAGAACACCTGAAATAGTTAGCTGCTGCTGGGGAACGTTACTAGATAGTACTCACCATCATTGACAACTTGACCTTCATCCTTAAGAAGGTCTACGAGCCAAGGTGGCATCTTTCTCTCATGCGCAAACCGGCCAAGATCAGACTTCTACTCTCGTGTTAGTCACTACATCATTAGTATCAGGAATCATGTAATATCTCACCCCAAGACGAACGTTGGATTTAGCTCGATCGCCATTTTTATCGCGACTTGAAGAGCCTCTGCTGGTAGTCTTGGTGATACCAGCATCCTCTCTCTTGGTCTTGTGCCGTGTCCTACTACTGCTACTACTACTCTCCCTCCCATGCGAGATACGCCCAGAAAAGAGGTCCTTCCAGGCCTGGATAGGGCTGACTTTCTTGTGCTTCCGATCTCTCTCTCTAGACGACGGCTCCGGCTTCCGAGCCACAGCGGGAGTCTGTTCCGGCTCTGGCCCTGGCTCCGGCGTGGCGTCCTGCGCCTCGAGCTCGTGAAGCTCGAGATGATAAGCTAGCTCGTCCAGCCGAAGGATCTCACCGCAACCTTCTGGACACGAAATGGTGTCTCCGGTGGTGGTGGGTGTTGAGCCGTCAGCGTCTGGGTGTTGCTGCTCTATGTGCTAGTCAAGGGGATGAATGTCTTAGTCTCAGCTTTACTCAACTCAAGCGGTGGGAAAGAAAGATCGGTGAGAGAGACACACTAGAATGAGTTCATGTTCGCCTTGGCCCGGCTTGAAGCCGCAGAAGGGGCAAGGATCCGAGTTGGACATGGTGATTGTTTATTTCATGAATTAAGACGGGGGATGAGATGAGAAAGGTTGAGTTTAGGAGCGAAGTGAGAGTTGTTTAAAATGCGAGATAGAGAACAAGTTTCTATGTGTCTATGAGTTATCAAGTGCAGCAATTGCTTTTTTGGCTGCGACGAAGATGGAGTGATTGAGGTCAAGAACAAAGAAAGAGTCGGGCGCGGTGTGTGAGTGAGAGGGAGTGATTCAGTCTGAGCCCGTGAGTGAGGCTGTGATGGTGGTACACGTACCACGTCTCCAGGGTCTCACAGCGTATTCAAAGTCAAATCACGGGAAGGGCACAGCGTAAGAAATGCAGCCATTCAACTGCAGCTTGAACAACAACGACCACTATAATCAAGGACTTTATTTACGGATTCATACTCAAAATGCAAACACAGCAAATACATACATACAGCAATGCCAAGTCAGTCAGTCACAAACCACATGGCGCAACGTCAGTACCACAACAAAGACCGCGGATCTCCCGATAGCATCCGGATGATACCCTATTGCATTGTATAGCGGGACCATCCGAATAGAGTCAAGTTCCCGTCCAAATGGATCTCACAGTAACATACAGTACAGTACAAGACAGACCGCTCATGGAGGGAGGGAGGGATTTAAAGAACTAAGTAAATTAGCCAAACTAACAAGGCATCATGAATTGTTGGGGACCAATTATCAACGACACCGAGAATCTGGTGCCTTGGATTTGTTCTAGAAACTCGCTCTAAACAAGGTACGTATCGGTAGTTGCAGCTCGATACATCCTTGCAAGTGTCATTTCAATCTCCTCTCAGTCAGTCATTCAAGCGGTCATGAATCAGGACATTCACCAAGCAAAGTCAGCAAGTCAGAGTCAGAGACAGATAGCACAGTACAACAGATATTTTCTAATAGTAAGCAACCAACCAACCAATCCCAAAAACCTCCTGACCTGGACCTGGACCCCTCCATTGATTTGAACCATGTACTCTAGTTGTTAAGGCAGGCAAAACGAGAAAGAAAATAACACACCAAAAGCTTGGTAGTTAGACACCGACATGGTACGACTTGACACCCTTTCCGATAGACAGCAACGGAGAATTTAACCAAAAGAGGGCACCCTATTCAAGGCCCTTGCTGTCTCAGCCCCGAATCACCTTGTGACCCCTGTGACTGAGACTGTGACTGCCACCCATCGTGGGACGGCCTGGCTTGGTCTGGCCTGGCCTGGTCAGAACTTGTGGACCGCCCCGCGGCCTGAGAAGACTGAATCGTCATTATCGCGATCGTGATTGTCTGGCAAAATGATAATCATGCCTCTTTGAACAGCATTCGCAATTGTTTGTTTACATCAGAATGCAATTGCTCTTGGCCGGAGCCTCGCCTGGGTTCTGTGACTTCTCAATCTGTCCGATCAAGAGCTCGAAAGCCTTGCCCACGTTTTCGTTGTATCGCGCGCTCGCCTCGGTCCAGCCGCATTGTATCTTCTCCGAGAGCTTCTGTCCGTCTTCGGGTGTGACCTGTCGTTGCTCGGGGCGCAAGTCGCTCTTGTTGCCGACGATGCAGATGGGGACCGACTCGGTGCCCTAACATTGGTGGTTCAGCTTACGGGCTGCTTGTTTCGGGTTCTGGGAGCACTTACCAGGTGGTTAAGGATCTTCTCGCGAATGACTTGCACCATCTCGAAGGATGGCAGTGACGATACTGAGTAGACGAGCATATAGCCATGGATGCCGATAAAGTGCTTGGAGTTGAGGATGCTGTACTCGTCCTGACCCGCTGTGTCGACGATCTCGGTTGAGTAATCTTGGCCCTTGTACTTGATCATCTTGCTGAAGGTATTCTCAATCGTAGGATAGTAGCTGTCGACGAAGTGGCCATCGACGAACCGCACCGCTAGAGACGACTTGCCTGTGATGCATCCATCGTCAGCAAATGTAATTGAGAATTCGGAATTAAATCGCCATCGGTTGAATAAATGATCAAGAGAGAGATTGAGAAATACTGACCGACTGAGCGGCTGCCGACAATAGCGACCTTTCTTTGCTTGGGAGAAGGCATCGTGCTACAACGTTCAGTGGCGATGAATCAAAAGTGAAACAGCGTCCGAACTGCTTATTCTCGTTGTTGAACCCAAAGTTGAGTGTTGGCGCCCGAAAGGAGTAAAAGATTGGGCGTACAGCAACTGAGACCAACAGCGGCAAAAATAGGTGATGAAGAAAAAGAGAGAGATAAAAAAAGAGGCTCGTTGATGACGATGGTGAATGTATGATGTGTAACTTTAGTACAGTACAGTACCTCAGCTGGATATATGGTATTCCGTAAAAGCCTGGAGGGCCTGGAACTTTAGGTGCCCGTACTCACGTCAGTCAAATCAAAATCAGCTCAGATCAGATGCTACAGGTCTTGAATGCAGTAAAACAGGAGCCCATCTTTTTTTTTCCCAAACTAACCCAATGTCATTCCTGATGGGCAGGAACTGTAACTCTACCTACTGCAAGCCCCCCCCCTCCACTC